>CAIGRF010035322.1:0-17372 GCA_903798235.1 Fraxinus ornus | reverse complement strand
TTTCGGTTCTTCGGTTCTTGGTCTAGACCCGAGACCCGACCCAAACTTTTCGGTTCTCGATTCGGGTACCCGTTCGGGTCTTTAACTTATGAAGAACCGCTCGATTCGGTTCGATTCGGTTCGATCCGATTCGATTCGGGAGTTTTACCCAGCCCTAGAGCTGGCCACTATCAAGTTAGATACACCATTTGGGCATTGTATCTTGGGCTTGATGAATAAAATTTTCAAATTATTGATAGGAACACCACTTGGCCTAGTAAAGGAAGTTTTCCATTTTTTGGAAAAAAAAAAAAAAACCAAGGTTAAAATGGTCAAAATTTGTGGCTCGTAGATCAATTTTATTAGTCTCGTTGGCCGATTTTTATTCATTTTTTAAATATCCAATTTTAGGGTATCAATCAGACTGATTTTTGTAATGGTTCACAATTTTTTTCAATTGGATAAGTCAATTCGATCCGATCTTGTAAACATTGATCATAGCAACCTCATAAATAAACACAGTTATGCTCTTTAGAAATACATAACAAAAAAATATTTTTGTGTTATGTAGTTTTGAGATATTGTTTGGGAGTACCATTGAAGGTTCTAAAAATCGTTTGTAATTGTCGCACAAGTGATTCGATTGTTTATCATGGAAGTAATTGTTCAAAGATATCTCAATATATAGTTTAAGTTTTATGACGGATAATTTCACTTTAGGACATCATGTTACGAATTTCAATCAATCGATAATTCTTTAACTTTCTACATTTTAATTGTTTTTTCGTGAAAGAGATTTGCAACTAATTTTCTCCAACAGTTAAATCCCAAACCCCACTCTTATTTTGGTTCTTGATTTGGGACACTGGATGAATTTTTGATTCCGTCAAAGCACAAATTTGACTGACGGATTTTGTCCCACAGCTCGGGCCAAAAGATAATAGCACGGTTCAAAGTCATAAAGTTGAACAAGAGAAAAATTTAAAAGTTCTTACTTTAATTAAACTCTTTATTATTACTTTATTTACAAAGACCTAAACATATACCAGCTAGTTTACTTGACCAACAAATATGGGCGGAATAGACAATAATATTTCGCCGATAAAATTATCTTTATTATGTAAGAGATAAGAAGTGTTCTCTAACATTTAAATTGCTTGTAATTTTGATGTTTGAAATCATACGTCTCACCAACCTTATGAGAAATGTATTTGATGCATTACAATTATACACGTAACCAACTTTGCTTGAGTGTTTAACACTAATAGACATGAAATCTTTCTAGGCCTAGCTATTGACATGGAGTTATATTGTTTGCACTTGTTATGGGTTTGGTGAGCTATCATGGTGACCAACCTCCTTCCGGTTTGTCTTGCCTTGGTAGAGCCGTATCATTAGATCTTCACGGATGACTTGAATACCTTTTCTATGTCGCACATGCCATTTTGCCACAATGCTTGAAAGGTTCAAGGGGCCACACCATTTTATAAATAAATAGTTTCTTTAAAGTTGACTATGTATTTAGATTTGAGAAATGCTAAATGTACACTGGCGTTGACACTCCGATGTGCACTCCCCTCACAAGAGGAGGCCCAACGGTCAGTGAAATAATCGTGGACCCCCTCTTATGAGGGGGGAGTGTAAACCCCGATGTACGTGTAGCAAATTTCACTTAGATTTAGATATCTCGATAATATTGTGTTGTGGAAAAACATCTCTTAAGTTTCAAAATATTTTAATTGTTAAATTGACAACAAAAAATTATTATAAGGAAATAAAACACTATATTAGTATTTTTCAATTGCTTCTAAACACCGTATAATAATACTTGAGGCCATTAGGTTGAATTAGAAGGTTTTAATTCAAGCAATCATACTTGGTGTACTATTTTTTTTTTATAATCGGATTACAGACCGGATTAATACGTAAAAAAAAAAAAAAATTACAAAAGATTTTTTTTTTAAAACTAAAAAAAATTCAATTGGGGGAGGCCTATACTATGAGGGTGTGTGGTAGAGATTAAAATCAGATTAAAATTGAAAATATAGCCGTTATTGTTGACTTTTATTAGACGGGTGGGACCCAATAACGGCCATATTTTCAATTTTAATCGGATTTTAAGTCGTACCAAACAAACCCGAAATCTTTCTAGGCCTAGCTATTGACATGGAGTTATATTGTTTGCACTTGTTATGGGTTTGGTGAGCTATCACGGTGACCAACCTCCTTCCGGTTTGTCTTGCCTTGACTTGAATACCTTTTCTATGTCGTACATGCCATTTTGCCACAACGCTCGAAAGGTTCAAGGGGCCACACCATTTTATAAATAAATAGTTTCTTTAAAGTTGACTATGTATTTAGATTTGAGAAATGTTAAATGTTTACCAGAGTTGACACTTCGGTGTGCACTCCCCTCACAAGAGGGGGCCCCACGGCCAATGAAATAATCGTGGACCCCCTCTTGTGAGGGGGGCGTGTAAACCCTGGTGTACGTGTATCAAATCTCACTTAGATTTAGATGTCTCGATAATATTGTGTTGTGGAAAAACATCTCTTAAGTTTGAAAATATTTTAATTGTTAAATTGACAACAAAAAATTATTATAAGGAAATAAAACACTATATTAGTATTTTTCAATTGCTTCTAAACACCGTATAATAATACTTGAGGCCATTAGGTTGAATTTGAAGGATTTAATTCAAGCAATCATACTTGGTGTACTATTTTTTTTATAATCGGATTACAGACCGGATTAATACGTAAAAAAAAATAAAAAATTACACGTAAAAAAAAAAATTCAACTAAAAAATATTAATAGGCTGGGGGGGGGGGCTGACCGGCTAAGTCCATAACATGTCACATGGTATGTTATTATTGAACAATTTATAAAATAATTTATATTTCCAATCAATATTTTTTTGACACATACAATATTGTCAAAATTCAGTCTACAAATGACATTGTCTAATTCAAATTTGAATAAACTTGTATGGAACAACGGTTAGATTTCGAATTAGGGCAAAAAAGTAAATATCTTTATATCCGACCAATTTCATTCCACGTTCGTCACTCCACGTTGTAGATGGGGAACGCGGACATGTTCAATCATTAATGTCAGACGGCCGATATTTAAATTTTTATCGGCCGATTAATTTAAATTACGTATAAAAATATTTTTTATGAAGAGAGAAATAAGGGGAGGGGTGGTTAGAGAGAGGTCATAAGTTTCGGAGGGTGGAGAGGAATGCTTACATTGTTTGAAATTATTGAAGGATTACCAGCCTCCTCATCTCTTCTTTACGTGCATTGATCTGATCATCTGAAGGTACATTACCACTCCTTCATTCAATCATATCATTGGAAAGAAGAAAAAGATGAATGAAAATAACCCATTACCTGTTTTCCATATAATAGTTAGTTATTATCTATACTCGATCAATAGTTCTTGAAAATATATAAGATGCTTATGTTCTTGAGTCTTTATGAGATGCTTATATTCTTGATTTCTTGAAATGGGTTGATGCGAATTATTGTAAATTGTCTTTAGATTTTGGATTTTATGTAGGCTTGTTCAAGTTTTGTCATACATTGAAGGATTTCAAGTTTCTTGAAAATTTATGAGATGCTTATTTCTTGAATATTTAAATTACAATGTTACTTGTAATGGGTTGATGCAATGTTCAGGCAAAGTGTCTTAAATTCTGAATTTATGTAGCCTGGCAGTCGATCAAGATTCACGATAAATTTAAGGAATTTGGGTATCTTGAGAATTTATGGGATGGTTATTTTCTTCAATCTTTTAAATTATATTGTTCTTGAAGGTTGAAGAGATATTGACGTAAGGTTTCTTTAAATTTTGGATTTATACAGGCTGGTAAAACAATTTGAAAAGTGTCCCCTTCATCTTAAGGGCTTTCCTTTCCCTTCCAATATTCAAGATTCTTGAGAATCTTGAAAATTTTGAGATAAAGAAGGGAAAGAAAGCATTGTTGATTATTATTGAAATATGAGTGTTGTTTCGGGTGTGATTTCAAGGCAAGTCTTGCCAGTATGTGGGAGTCTTTGTTTCTTTTGCCCAGCAATGCGGGCTCGGTCTAGGCAGCCTGTGAAAAGGTACAAGAAGTTGATCGCAGAAATTTTTCCTCAATCCCAGGTTAGTTTCACGAATCATGTGTTACAATGTGGAGATCGCCTTTTTGTGATTATATTATTCCTATGCCTTTACCAAGAGTGAACATCTGTTGAAGAATGTGATATGAATGACGCTTGCATTGTGGTTCTAGTGATATTCAGCTATCTAGCAAACTTGTGGTATTTTTACAAAAATTGCAAGGAATTGGAGATTTCTTTTTTATTTAGTTATGCTATTGTCATAATAATTTCTGAAATACCTTTCAAGTCATAAGCAATAGTCTTTTTAATGTTGAAGTATTTCAACATTATTTGAGGACAAATATTGTGTCTATGTTGCATCAGCACAATATTTCTGTGGCTTGGCTATGTTAAATGTATCATTTTTATGTTGCTGAAATCGTGACATTTTCCTCTTCTGCTCTATAGGAAGAAGAACCTAATGATCGAAAGATGGGGAAATTATGTGAATATGCTGCAAGAAATCCTTTGCGCATCCCAAGGGTATTAATTGTTTACTTTATTGATCTCCAGCTTAATGTGTTTATAACCACGATTTATCTTCAAACCATTTCTCTGTCTAATTATTATGCACAGATCGTATAATACTTTCTTCCCTTGAGTAAAAGTTTTTCTTTTTCAACTCTGTTGTCTGTTTTCTTATGACAGATTACAAGTTTCCTTGAGCAAAGGTTCTACAAGGAATTACGAAATGGAAACTTTCGTTTGGCAAAAATTGTTATGTTTATTTACAGGAAATTGATAGTTTCTTGCAAGGAGCAAATGTATGTCCATTGATCTATACAATTTTTATTTGTTGTTTTTTAAAGTTCGTCATATTCTGAAGGTTCTCTATTATGGATATTTTCACATGACTGTTATTTTCTGGTTAGTGTAGTCTAGATTCCTCACCAAGTACTTATTCTTTTGTCAGAGGTCAAGTGAAAATAAATATTTTTCTTCACCCAAGTAGTCCCTTTTTTTTTTTTCCTGGGAGGAAATTAGGTTCCCGTATCATGAAACCTCTGCTTACTTTGTTTGCTATGGCATCTGGTATCTTTAATCTCTTCAAATTAGAGATAGGTCCATGTTAATAAATTTTAGCAGTTTTTATTCTTCAGTTAAGATTGCTAGATGTTGCTAGAGACACAAATTTTGTTCCCACATTTCTGCAGAGGTTATCATATATGAGCTAATGGTCTCGTGTTGTTGAGTGAATTTCCAGGCTGTTAGTTTTCTGCATTTTCTTCTATTCCCAAAACAACACGATTTCTTTTCCAAATTTAAATTGACAGAAACGAAGTTGAATTTATCTTGTCACTTGTAGGCATTTTTTATTAAATTTATGGTACAAATTGTATTCATTCTTATCTTGTACCCATATTGATCCACTCGAAAGGAATGACAGTTCTTAATTTTTAAGAGGCTTTATCCTTTTTAGCCGTTGCTTTTTATTTGAATGAATTTAATACAAACCTATACTCTGGTTTTTTGTGTCAGGCCTTTGTTTGCAACTAGTCTATTAAGCATTATGCAAATTCTGCTGGATCAGACAGACCAGGATGAAATGCTAATCATAGGGTGCCAGTCTATCTTTGATTTTGTAAATAATCAGGTCGGTTCTTTTTTTGTCCCATTCTATATTCCATGGTGCCTAAGTTTCTTGTTTTTTAGACATCCAATTCAGATTCTAGCAATTCCTGTCTTCAGAAAAACTAGACCATTGAAATTTGGTATATTTTGCAGATTGATGGAACCTTCATGTTTAACCTAGAAGGATTTATTCCAAAGCTCTGTCAATTGGCACAAGAAGATGGAAGAGATGAGGGAGAACAACATCTTCGTGCAGTTGCACTACAAGCTTTATCCTCTATGGTATATTGTTCACATTTTAGTTACCTTTTCACTTATGGATGTGTTTGAGCCACATTATTTTGGAAGAATGTATTTGGAATAGTAGATTGATGGAGAATGTGTGGTTGAAAATGAGTACAAGAATGAGAATGAAAATTTTAATGTGTACCAAACAGGCAAAAATTCTAATTTTTATTTTAAACCAACAGGGGCTTATTCTAATTTCACATTATTTTCAAAAGAATGCATTTTTTTTTTGTTGATGTGACGGGGAATATGTGAATGAAAAATTATTGATGTGGAGGAAAATATTATTTTATTGAAGAATGTGTGGTTGAAAATGAGTACAAGAATGAGAATGAAAATTTTAATGTGTACCAAACATGGACTATAAATATTTTTCATTTTACCAATAAGAATTCACAAAATCTCATGTCTATAACCGTATAAACGGTTCTATTAGTGACAGAATTGTTACTTTTTTCTCCAAGTGTATTTTCTGTTTGAACAGTTGTGTTGCTAAATTAAACGATTTACAGTTGGCCTTTTTTCTTTCTTTTCAGTGGATGAAGTGCCAATCTGTAGATATTGCCTTTTTAAATAAGTTTTGGGAACTATATGCCTTTTTTGTTTCTTCATCTTTGTTTTTCTTGCATAACATCTCATGATATCATCAAAGCAGGTTATAAATCATAATCTCATATCAAAATCACTTATTTATAACAAATGCATTATTAACAAGAAAGTAAAAGTTTTCAACAATACGAAATACCTCTTTAGTTTACGTTTGAAACTGTATAGCTTTGCACAGGTCTTGTGAGTAAAAACTGGACGGCACACTACCTGCTATGAGAATCTTTATTTGATCTTCTTCTTGTTTTGGTACGTGTGCGTAAGTACATAAAAAAATATGAACATGTCCTGTGTATGTATGCATTTATTTTTTCTTTGTATACACAGTCTTGTATGTTCTGAACTTGGATCTCTCGTATTCTACTTCTACCCCACAGAAGACATGGGGGTGGAAGGTGGTGGAAGACTTTGCTGTTGTAATTGTATATTTTGCCTGAATAGGAAACATCGCGGTGCTTTGAACTAAGACGTCTGTTTTGAAATTTGGATTTCTACCCTTGAATTCTGAATCTTTTCTTAATGCTCCTGCATCACCGTGCTTTGGTATTATGGTTACAATGAGACATGAAAATGGTTTTTCTAGTTCTTTTTCATCTTTCTTTTCATGCATTCTTGTGCCGAAAACTTTTGCATTAGTACAGAAGTAGTTCTATTGACTGGTTACTATCAGAAATTAATGCTATCAGGGGATTGTCATGTTCATTCATAAATCCAAATCTGCAATGAGCTTCAAATGCTTATCAATACTCTCTTTCTCCTGTTTTATTCCTTCAGGGACTTAACGTTTCTCTTATCGTTGTATATGAATATTTCTCATCGTTACTCAGTTTTATTTATGTTTTTGTTTCACAGGTTTGGTTCATGGGGGAAAATTCCCATATTCCAGTTGAATATGACAATGTAAGCAAGATTTTCTACTTATGCAAACTTTCTCTCTTTCTTTTCCTCTTAATTTGTTCTGCACAGTTTTCAATTTCGGATTCTATCTTTTTGGCATTCCTGCTATTTTTATTTCTCCATCTCATGCCTAGATAGATGTATAAAGTGTTGGTTCAGTTTTTAATATCTTTGTTTAGAACTCAAACCTTGAAAAGTTTTAATAATTTTCAAAATTCTAGTTATATGGACTCCCGTGATAGTTGAACAGGGCTGAGCTTTACGATTCTTGTATTATGTATGCCATGTTTTCTTACAGATTTCTTTTATGTTACTTTTAGCCTGGCTTATGTAGCTTATCAGTCTTACTGTGCACAAACTATTTTATTCATCAGTTTATTTTTCTTTACCAGATTGTTTCTGTAGTCTTGGAAAATTATAGAAGTCCACTAAAGGAGTCCCAAGATCCCAACCAAAACCATTGGGTGCAAGAAGTTCGTAAAATTGAGGGCCATGTCTCTCCTTCACCAGATGTCTTGATGAAGGTTCCCTCTTGGAGGATGATTGTAAACGAGAAAGGAGAACTCAATATGACAGCGTAATTTCTCTTTATGATATTGATAAGAAGTTAAAATTTTGTTAATTATAGTATCTAATCCTACCTAACACCTAGAGTCTTATAACATCCTCAAAACTGGATCTTGGTTTTCTTTAACCCAGGGAAGATGCCAAGAATCCATGCTTTTGGTCTAGGGTGTGTTTGCACAACATGGGCAAGCTAGGGAAGGAGGCTACAACTATGCGCCGGGTTTTGGAATCTTTGTTCCGGTATTTTGATAATGGAAATCTATGGCCTGTTGAACAGGGGATTGCTTTACCTGTCCTCAAAGAGATGCAACTTTTGATGGACGACTCAGGCACTCTTATTACTTTCTCCTTTCTATTTCCCAGATTTAGTTTTTATGTTGTTTCAATTTTAGATTGAAATTTAATTCTCACAAAAGAGTAATTAAATGTTCCTTTATTTGATTTTACAGGACAGAATGCACATTTTTTGTTGTCGATATTAGTCAAGCATCTTGACCATAGAAATGTTCTTAAACAACCTGATATGCAGCTTGACATCGTTGAGGTTGCCACTTCCCTTGCTCAACTCACCATGGTGCAGTCATCAGTATCTATAGTTAGTACGGTGGGTGATGTTATAAGGCATCTGCGCAAAAGCATACATTGTTGTCTTGATGATTCAAATCTGGGAGAGGAATTAATCAAATGGAATAGAAAGTTTTATGAAGCCGTGGATAAGTGTCTCACAGAATTGTCATCTAAGGTGGGTTACCAAGCCTGTTTTCTTGTTAACAGCTGAAAATAGGTTAATCTTTTACAGTTCTATAATACAAAAGCTTTAACAATTAACACCACAAGCTTATCGGATGGATATTGCATTCAGTTTCTGGACATTGAAGATTCCTTTTCAGCAGATGGAACTCCCCAAGTCATAATACTTTTGTTTCACTTATTAACAGGTTGGAGATGCAGGTATAATCCTTGACGTAATGGCCACAACATTAGAGAACATCTCAAGCATTAATATTATAGCTAGAACGACTATCTCTGCTGTTTACCGCACTGCTCAAATTATAGCTTCTATCCCTAATTTATCGTATCAAAACAAGGTAGGGCCTTTCAAAAATTCTCTCATTTTGGAGCTCTCTTTCTGTAGCCCATATTTTATCTCATACCCAATTTTCTCTTTTCTTTAAAATTTTTAGGCTTTCCCTGAGGCTTTATTTCATCAGTTGCTTCCAGCTATGGTCCATCCAGATCATGAAACGCGAGTTGGAGCTCACCGGATCTTCTCTGTTGTCCTTGTGCCATCTTCCATTTGCCCTCATTCATACTCATCCTCAATTGGTATGAAGAAGACTACTGACTTTCCCAGAACACTCTCAAAAACTGTTTCTGTATTTTCTTCATCGGCTGCCCTGTTTGAAAAACTGAGTGACCAAAAAAGTTCTTCAAGGGAAAACCTCAATGAATTGAACAACGAAAAATCTTTAGGTGATGGAGAACAAAGAAACAACCCTAGTGGAATGTTTGATAGAATTAAGTCAACTTATAGTCAAGCATACAGCTTCAGAAGTTCACCAGCACCAGATGTAGATTCAGCAACCAAGTCAAGTAAAGCAATGGTAGGTTAATCAAGTTGTCTTCATCATATCCCAACTTCATACTTTTGTAGTTGATGCTGAATGTTCATTTATCTAAAAATATCACTGCTGAAATGAACCTGCTAGTTCAGATCTCATTTTCTTTTATTCTTTTCAATTTAAGAACTTCCGTATACAATTATTCTCTTCAGCCTGTTCTAAAAGTCAGATGTCTTCACGGGATCACATAAATCCTTGAGTGCATATTTGATACATTATGTTGAACCAAACTGGACTCTATAATAGACAAGATACTATCTTCTTTTTCTTTGTTATTACTATCTATTGTTGTCTAATTCACCTTATTAGACATGCCACAATTCTAGTTTTGAAAGACATTGGACTTATAAAAAATTTAGATGATTGCCTGCTGAGTCTGCTGAATGTACCATTACTAAATTGTATAGTTGTTTCCTTTTGATTTTAGGATGCCGTTGCTCTTAGGCTGAGCAGCCACCAAATAAGCCTCCTGCTCTCTTCTATTTGGGCACAATCCATGTCTCCTTCAAACACGCCTGAAAATTATGAAGCTATTGCTAATACATACAGCTTAGTTTTGCTGTTCTCTCGAGCCAAGGTAATTTACAGGTTCAAAGGTTTTTTAGACTCTTGGTTTGTATCAACATTGAATCACTAACTGTCTTGAAAATTGTTTAAAAAAAAGTGAAATTCCTTGACGTTTATTACTAGGAAAATTCAATTACCGTCTACAATTTCTGTTATAGGTAATGATAGACCTACAGGGATTTTGTCCTGCAAGATTCATGCTGCCTTTGTTATTTCTGCTTGTAGATGCTTCAATTCCTATTAACTGTTCCAATGTCTATCAATTTTCTTCCCACGCTTTATTCTTGGACTTCTATAATCACTAGTCCTCGTGCATCTGTGCAGAACTCCTACCGTGATGTNCTATGATGCTACGTACTTTAAAATTTGTGATCTCTTATACTTGAATCTTATTTGGTCACAAAATTATTCCTTTCGGGGGGAGTTTGGAGTTGTTAAGTTACTGGCTCAGTATTAGTGAGGAAACAAATGGTTTGTAGAAGAGGGAAAACAAAAATAAAAGAATAAAAACTTGAACCTGTATTCTTCTTATTAAAACACATATATGTACACTAGAACTCCAATTAATGAAATTTTAATGACATATTACAATCTTCAAAATTGCATTTTCAACTACACCCAAAATGTTAATCAATTAAAGAGAATCTATTCTGGCAATCCAGGATTAAGTTGATTAATTTTGATATATTTGAACCACGACATGTTTTCATTACATTTTGAAAGATGTCTCAAAATTTCTATATTAATTGACATATATAGCTTGCATGGTTGTGTGTTTTTTCACGTGCATCCAAAATTTTACTTTGAGTAGAAGTGATTTGAGTTTTTGCCAATGGTCTCATTAGTAACTAAAGAATCTTGATTATAAATGAATATTAGAGTCCAGACAATTATTTATATGCTTGTAGTGAAACGAGTTGATGATTCTATTTGCTTGTTTGACTTGGTATTGCTAATTAAATTTATTAAACATATTTTATGAGTACGGCTAAATTATAATTATCAAGTCATTCATTTGTATTACCAGTACCACTGCCACCATCTCGCCGCAGATCCCTCTTTGTGCTGTCGACTTCTATGATTATATTTTCATCAAAGGCATTCAACATCCTTCCTCTTGTCCCACGTGTCAAGGCTATACTTAAAGATAAAGTGGTGGGTTACCTCTCTCTTTTTAACAAGCTTTTTCGTTTTACTATTTTTATGTCCCAAGTTTTGTGTATTATATTAATCTTTCAATGCTTAATCATGTCAGACATGTTTGTCTAAGCTTAAATGTAATAAAAAATTAATTTTATGAGACCTTTTCTTCCAAATAAGTTTGGATATGTCCCATTTTTCGTACTTTCAAGTCTAAAAAGTCACTCATTTGTAAAGTAATTTATTAGTTTCTATCAAAATGAGTAACTAACTTATTTTCAACTTTGACCTATAAAAATTATTCAATTTGGAAACTTATGTACTTATAAGTAAATTTACTAAAACTTAACTATTTAGGCTTTTACCCAAACTTGCTCTAACTTCAACACCAGTAAACTTGCTCCAACTTCAACATCTTAAGCTGTAGTAATAGTCAATAGATATCAGTGGTCAATACAAATATTGCTCGACTTACCAAGGTTGATTAGATTCTTCATCATCTTTTTATTTCTTCATTTTCAGGTCGATCCATTTTTGTGCTTGGTTGATGATTGTAAGTTGAAGACTTCGGATACAGGATCTGATCATCCGAAAACTGTTTATGGGTCAAAGGAAGATGACAGTTCAGCTTTGAGATGTCTTTCAGAAATAAAAATCACCCAGGAACAGACTACAGAATGTCTTGTTTCTGTTATTATTAATAATCTGGATAATTTGACAAATGTAAGTTAGTTTCATGAAAGGGATGCATGATTAATATATCAATTCAACTAGTAATTCTTCCCCCGATGCTCTACTTTGTGCAGTCTGAAGAATCTTCCATAAGGGAGCAGTTGCTCAAAGAATTTATGCCTGATGAAGAATGCTTTCTAGGAGTCCAGGTGTTCACAAACACCTCTAACCAAATGCATCCGACGCATACAACGAACTTTAAATCTCTAAACAAGGTAATATTTTAATTAGATCTTATAGATTACTTTTTACTGAGATGATATGTCTGGATGTGCTTAATTTCAAGTTATATTTTGCTAAACATAATTTTCGAAGTTACTTTTTACTCACAAACTTACTTTCAAGAAATAACTTTTAAACATAGCCAAAGATGATCCTTATCGTGCCTTTTTTAATATGGTGCAGTTGACCTCAATTTTGGAAATAGATGATGATTCTCTTCTGGATCCAAAAATTAGTCAACATAATTCACTGTTGGCCCTTGAAATTCCTGACCTTTTGAGCGTTGATCAACTTCTACAATCTGTAAGTTTTTCTTCACGAGGTTCTTTTTATGTTTACTACTAAGCAATAATGATCTGATAGTTAGGTTTATTTTCTGGTTAACTCATACAGAGTATGAAAGCTGGTTGCCTAACTTCAACTGCATTTCATTGGACTTCTTTTAATTAAGATACACATTTTTGTCCATATTCACTGATTCTTTTCACATTTCACTTAGTCCAAATTCATTAAGTATTGAGTCATATAGATGATTTGTTTAATTGGACTTTTGTTTCGTTACACGGTTTAATACCAGTCATTCAGTCAAATAAGGCATCATAACATCTTTAAAATTGTCCCTTGAAAACTTTCTTTCAATAATGTTGTGCATGACACATGTGAACAGGTTCTGGAGACTGCACATCAAGTAGGCAGATTTTCTACAAGCAATGCTCCTGATGCATCTTATAAGGAAACAGCCCACCATTGCGAGGCACTTTTGATGGGAAAGCAGCAGAAAATGTCTTATTTGATAAGCGCCCAACATAGGCAAGGGAGTTTATTGGCCATATCTTCACGAAGTTCTGGCCAACGGCTACCTTCATTTATCATTGCTGATGGCAGTTTCCAAACGGTACCAATTTTTCTTTATGAATCTTACTGTCATGTACTTGCTATTTTTGTGTTCCGTACAAACAATTGAATGTGATATTAAATATTATGTTTAGAGTTTATACCGCAGTAGTAAAAATAAATAAATAAATAAATAAATAATTGGAACAAATATTTATTTAGCTCTACAATTTCTTAACCTAGTACAAAATTTATAATAATCAATGACTAACTCTTATATATTTAATAAACTTGGAGTCAGATAGCTTCACAACTATTTATTTGTTCCAAAAGAGATTATTTTAGGTATTTAAATTCGATTATTAAAGAGGACTTGAATATGATATAATATATAGGATTAGAATGGGTTGGATGATATGGAGAAGTGTAAGAGGGATTCTGGAGTATATTAAGATCTCTATAAGTTTAAAAGGCAACGTGTAAAAAAAATTATTAAATGGGTAATTATATTCATACCATAATTTTTATTAGTTGTACCACGTTTTAATTTCACTTAAGGTCCTTATTCTTTGCTTATTGTAGCAGTTACGTTCCTAACTTTTTACAATGTATTTTTATCTTCAACCTTTCCATTAATGCACATTTGGTTTCAGTCTAAAACGTTCTTTGGGAAGGCATAAAAATGGATTATTTATCAATCATATCTTTTTTGAAAATAATAAATTCAAAAGTAAAATAAAATATTTTCCCCACATTTCAAAGAATACAAAAATATTTTGACAGAAACCATAATCAAGAACGAGATATGTTAATTAATGAGAGGTTGAAGATAAGAATTTAACGAAAAAAAGTTAGGGATATGAGTATTATATGAGCAATGTTGACGACTTTTAAGTGCTATTAAATAAGGTGTAACTAATAAAAATTGTGGTGTGAACATAATTACCCTTATTAAATTGTTTTGCTATATAGTACCAAATGCTAAGTTGTGAGAAGGACAATAATCTCCATAAGATGAAAGTTTGAGGAAATGAGAATGTTAAGGTAGATGTGGTCGTATTAGAATTGATAAGACAAGTAAAGAAAAATTATACCAAGTGGAGGTGACACCACTTGAAAATAAATTGATGAAAAGATTAGGTGATTAAGACGTGTCTTTCGTAGATCTAAAGTGGGCTTTAGTAAAAATAATAATACAAACCTAGTAGGACATGTAAGAAAAGGAGGAGGCATACCAAAATTAACATGACGTGTTGTGGTTGGGGAAGAATTGTAGATCTTCCAGTAAATGTGGTAATGGATAGAAAGAAGTAGCAATGGTGGTTTTATCTAACCCTCTCCATAGGAAAAGGCACAATTTGTTGTACACTTCTCTAGTCTTATGTGTGAGTTCTCCATTTCGTCCGACTTCTTTTTAACTTTCTAGGTACGTTCCCCTCTCATAAATCTTTGCGTTTGCATTGCTTCTCCACTTCATGTAACTTTCTCTAATCATGTGCACTGCATTTTCTTCATAAATAAAAGAATACTCTTTTGAACAACACAATCCTCTCTATCTTGATATGTCCACCATCCTTACTTTTAATATAGCTAAACTGATATTTTAGCTATATTAATTGATTACCATGCCATAAAAATTTTAAAATTCTGACTTACCATCTTTGTTCTAATCTTGACGACTAAAATTGTGTTATAACTTACTCCTGGAAATCCTTGTGCATATCTAATGAAATTCATTCTTTTAGACTATATTACTCCATCACATGCTTTTCCAATATCAATGTAAATCATATGCAAGTCCTTTGTCTATAGTTCCTATCAAGTAACGAAATAGCTCAATGGCTTCAATTAGTAGATGCTTTTGATATGAAAGAAAACTGATTAAATGGACAAGTTTAAATTATACCTTAATCTCCCTTCACACATCAAGGATCTCTTTACATTTTACAATCTCATTAAATAATTTTGTCAATCACAATTCCAACGTTGCCTAACAACTTTCATGTCTCGATAAGATTTCTTAATGCATTATGGAAGTTATTTTATTTTTAAGTAGATGTTTTCATGAGATTTTCACATCTCTGCAATTTCTCTGGTTTCTTTTAACATTTTGCATTTAAATGCTAACAGCAGAGTGTGAATCCATTCACGGATCAGAACGTGCCTGAACTTCCCAACAGACTGTTAGTGAGTGGGGTCCCCACACTATGCGCTGCTGTGCATCATCCTCAATCCTTCAGGCTGCCTGCATCAAGTCCATATGACAATTTTTTGAAGGCTGCTGGATGTTAATTTATATAACAGAAGAAATTCATGTCATTCTACCCTCAGCAGGCATAAAACTCTCACAGCACGTTTTGTATGCAGTATTCGACAGTATTGCACCATAAACTAGGAAATATTTTAATTTCTTTTCTTCCTCAATACTTTGTAGTCAAGCGTGCCAAACATGCCATCAACTTCAATTGCAAGCAGTTTCTATTTTCGAGAGAACATGAAGAATCACCACAGGAATTCAACACTGGTACGTTAAGCGGTTTTGTCCTCAAAGTATGAAGATAGTTCCATGCATGATCAATGATATTGACTAAATTTTTGAACTGTTAATACCAAATTTATTCATTCTTTATTTTCCTCCCTACTGTGTAAAATGCACGTTCAATGATGATATTGGGAAGAGACATTCCTGGTTTTCCTCTGGGAAGATGTTATATTTTTGCAAGCTGTGAGGGTTTGTGTAAAAAGATCTTTATAGACCATTTTGATGTATAAAGATTAGTTTTTGTGTATGTTTTGCAATGTGCATTTGTTTATAATTTACTGATACTGGAAAATTACTTAACTTGTTGAAATGAAAGATCCATATTTTTTGTTTATAAATACTTAATCATCTAATCATTTGTTTCCTTAAAAAAATTGTTTTTAGGTTTTGCTACTGGCAAGGAAGTTTTCAAAAACGTTTTAAGGTAAATTAAATGGAAAGTATAAGAAAAGGATACGACAAGAATAGTACTTAGGCCCCATTTTTATCATAATTTGGTGGAATTTATTTTCAAAATTTGTAGTCATGGCTTGATTAGATGGTGTATTTACTTTAAAGTGTAACGTTCGTTATAAGTGAATTGAAGTTTAGTTATTTGATTATCATAATTAAAGTTCAGTGACATAAATGATATTCTGGGCAAAAATTAGTGTTTGGTTTCAGTTATGAATTTTCTGAACTTTTGTTTCAAAATTGCTATATGTTTAAATCAACATTTGAGTGTTTGGTAAAAAAAAAGTGTTGTATTTATGTACATGTATGCAATTATTAAAATAGACATTGACTTTAATAATTCCATTTGGTCATAATTCCTTTCTTGCAGTTCACCTCTACCACTCCTCGTCTCAAACTTTGTCAAAAGAACTTGATCACTATTAATAGTACCATTTGGCTTTAATATTGCTTGTATCTATTAAAGCAGGAGAAACCTTGTTCCCTTCAAAGTAGATTTTCCAACTAATAGCGTGGTCAATGTGTCATGCGACTTAGACAAAGAAGAAAACAAAATTATCGCATTATCTTCATCCTCAATCTTAACATCCTCGTTAACCCATTCACGCATTTATTAGATTATTCAGATGATTCCTAACATTAATATTCGCTTCCATCTTCAAATTCTACAATTGCTTTTTCCAAGTATAACATATTTGTTAGGGACATATACAAGTTTTCTAAATTTTTTCATAATTTAGAAAGAGATTTTTCATTCCAAACATAGTACATTACCTCAGATGCAAGAGCCAATCCGATAGCATTAACTGTCTCTGCTTCCAATTCTTTGAAATTAGCATCTTTCATCCCTTGTGGCCTCTTACCATGTATCTTCTTGTAATGTTCTTTTCACACGAGAACATCTTGGATAGCACTATGTCAATTTAAAAGTATTCTTCCTATAATATCGCTCAACCTCAAACTTGGAAGTTTTAATCATCTTCACATCAATCTTAGAGTTTGAACCTCGAGGTTAGATACCACTTATTGAAAAAAATAAATAAATAAATAAAAACTCTTGTTTCGCGGTTTTTCAGTTCGCTAACAATTAAAGAAAGGATCAGACGATTGTGTAAGGAACAAACCTCTTGAGACAAAGTCCCAAAAAGGGGTGTATTCACTGGTGAAGATTTACAATTGGAAATAGACAAAATGCCTCC
>CAIGRF010035139.1:0-20885 GCA_903798235.1 Fraxinus ornus | reverse complement strand
AGGCAAATATATATATATATATATATATATATATATCTCTCCCCCAACAGACATAAAATGCAAATCTCAATGCATCAAATATTCCATTCTCTCTCCCTCTTTTTGTCACAAATGACGAATATATAAAAAACTTTTAACATTAATATATAATCACTCTAAAAAATGTAGTCGTTAGCATGCATAAGTATAATCAATGTACAATAAACATTCCTCAGTTCAAGTAAACATGGAGTAAATTGTATAAGTGACCAATGTGTGTAAAGTGTCACTAATCCTTTGTAAGTAGGACTCCAAACCTTAATTTTGTGAGAAATGATAGGCTAAACATCACTGCCAATAAGTATATTCATCTACTTATGAAAGTCAAACTATTTAAAGTACATTAAGACCTTAAAATAAAATGTCATTTTGTATTGATATTTTTTTTTTCTCCCCCTGACTTTTTGCATATATATTTCTCACATTTTTCAACATTCTTAAGCTCATAATTATTTTTCACAACTTAAGTGCAGGCTCTTCTTCATTAAACGACTAAAATTACCCCTATAACGAGCTTTATACCGGTTAACACAAGTCAGTTGACCACGGGCACCAGGTTATGAGAAACCCCGCAGGCTTAATTGCTCAAGTCAAATAGGTTTCGAAGAAGAACATAAGATATTGAGCTTTTTATAGTAGGGGATAAATCTGAGCTTATATCTAATAAAAAAGTGACATTCACGTTCAAAGTCGCCTTACTAACATGTGATTGTTATCCCAAATCTTACACACGCGTTAAAGTCTCATCAATATCATAGTGTGTATAGTGCAGATAGAACATGAAGACATATATACTAAATACATCATATCAACCCAAGCAAGTAATGGGAACTATGCTACAATTTTTCAATTATGTCCATACGTGATCACAACATGCAAGTTTAAGAATGTCATATATTATGGTGTAATAAAGTCACCATCATTTTTATTTTTCAATTTTTGTTGTTTTTCTTTTAAAGCATAAATGTACCAAGCACACTAAATAAAATGTCAAACACAAAAAAATAATAAAAATATGCATGAGTATTCTACCTATAAAAATAAATAAACAAATATGATGCATGCATATATCAATGTCACATAATGATAAAGCACGAGCATGCACCAAAAAAAATACCTAATCAGTTAGGTAAGCAAATGCTCTTACATTTAAGAGTACCGTGATCTATTTCAAAGTTTTTAAGATCACCCTTTTTCACCTAGCCTTGCCTAGTACTAGAATGATTCCAAGTTAATTGTGTCACCAACTCGGTCAAATGACTCACTTGATTAGTAACGAATCCAATCTAACCAACAAACTCCTGGTTTCTATTCCTATTAAAGCTCTAGACTCTTTGTCTATTCAGAAATTGATGACATCTAGGTCGTATGTGTCCTAACTCATCGCAGTGAAAGTAGGTCGGGACAAACCTAGGACCAATGTTATGTGGATGATGACGTCTATTCCTATGTTGAGTCCTACGCTGTCTAGTAGGCCTTTGTCTAACAAATCTCTTATCCTTAAGATTGGGGTTAGGCACATGTTTGGGATGGTCAGTGGCAGGGACAAATGTGATCTTAGAAGTACTAACAATGTTCTCCTTAAAAACTAGACCTCCCTTATTTTCAGCCAGCTTGCTCATTCCTAACATGTTATCTAACCTTTCAGAACCACAAGAGAAGGCAAGCAGTTGAGACTTAGAATATTCTAGATCACTCAAAAGGTTCTTAACCTAGATTTCTAAGGTCTCTTTCTCGGTGGTTAACTCACTGACTCTTCTAGAGGACTTCTCAAGCTCACTGGTGAGGTCCTTAACCTGAGTCTCTAAGGTTTCATTCATGGATTTCACTTCACTCAGGATCGAGGTAGATTCCTTAATGTACGCTACTAACTTCTCATTTTCCAATTCAGGTTCCTTATTCTTCGCACTCAAGGCTTTATTTTTAGTAAGAATCTTAAGACTCTCCTCATACATGGTATCATAAACCTCTTGGATATCTTCCTCACTCAAAGACTCTTAATCAGAATCCTCATCACTATCTAAGTTCTCTTCTCTTTCACTCTCCTGGTCAGATCCTTCCTTAACCCTCATAACAAGAGCTATATTATTCTCACTATCTTCACGAGTGAATCTCACACTCAGAATCTCCAAGCTAGACTCATCATCAGTGATAATAGCATTCAGTCTTATCCTCACTTCTCCCGCTGCTAGGATACTCTTTCTTCACATGGCCAAAATCTCGACAATTATGGCAACTCACAAATTTAAGTTTTCTCCTAGATTCACTCGGGTCACCTTTGTGTCTCTCTTGAGGGTTATTTTTCTTTCTAAATATTTTTCGGAATTTTTTAGCCAGATAAGCTAACTTCTCATCATCCGGTGAATCCGAATCAGAAGATTCGATTTGGATATTTCTCACGGAATTCAACTAACTCATATACCTTAATGGAATCTATGTCCTTACTTTCTTCAATCGCTGTAATTTTTAGCTTGAAATGCTTAGGTAAGGATATAAGGATTTTTCTAACAATTTTAGGTTCCGGGATTCTATCAGCTAGGTTGAACTAGAATTTACTATGTCGTTTAAGNCTGGTTTCTATTCCTATTAAAGCTCTAGACTCTTTGTCTATTCAGAAATTGATGACATCTAGGTCGTATGTGTCCTAACTCATCGCAGTGAAAGTAGGTCGGGACAAACCTAGGACCAATGTTATGTGGATGATGACGTCTATTCCTATGTTGAGTCCTACGCTGTCTAGTAGGCCTTTGTCTAACAAATCTCTTATCCTTAAGATTGGGGTTAGGCACATGTTTGGGATGGTCAGTGGCAGGGACAAATGTGATCTTAGAAGTACTAACAATGTTCTCCTTAAAAACTAGACCTCCCTTATTTTCAGCCAGCTTGCTCATTCCTAACATGTTATCTAACCTTTCAGAACCACAAGAGAAGGCAAGCAGTTGAGACTTAGAATATTCTAGATCACTCAAAAGGTTCTTAACCTAGATTTCTAAGGTCTCTTTCTCGGTGGTTAACTCACTGACTCTTCTAGAGGACTTCTCAAGCTCACTGGTGAGGTCCTTAACCTGAGTCTCTAAGGTTTCATTCATGGATTTCACTTCACTCAGGATCGAGGTAGATTCCTTAATGTACGCTACTAACTTCTCATTTTCCAATTCAGGTTCCTTATTCTTCGCACTCAAGGCTTTATTTTTAGTAAGAATCTTAAGACTCTCCTCATACATGGTATCATAAACCTCTTGGATATCTTCCTCACTCAAAGACTCTTAATCAGAATCCTCATCACTATCTAAGTTCTCTTCTCTTTCACTCTCCTGGTCAGATCCTTCCTTAACCCTCATAACAAGAGCTATATTATTCTCACTATCTTCACGAGTGAATCTCACACTCAGAATCTCCAAGCTAGACTCATCATCAGTGATAATAGCATTCAGTCTTATCCTCACTTCTCCCGCTGCTAGGATACTCTTTCTTCACATGGCCAAAATCTCGACAATTATGGCAACTCACAAATTTAAGTTTTCTCCTAGATTCACTCGGGTCACCTTTGTGTCTCTCTTGAGGGTTATTTTTCTTTCTAAATATTTTTCGGAATTTTTTAGCCAGATAAGCTAACTTCTCATCATCCGGTGAATCCGAATCAGAAGATTCGATTTGGATATTTCTCACGGAATTCAACTAACTCATATACCTTAATGGAATCTATGTCCTTACTTTCTTCAATCGCTGTAATTTTTAGCTTGAAATGCTTAGGTAAGGATATAAGGATTTTTCTAACAATTTTAGGTTCCGGGATTCTATCAGCTAGGTTGAACTAGAATTTACTATGTCGTTTAAGCACGCGTAAAACTCATCAAAAGTTTCATCCTCTTTCATCCTAATCTCTTCAAACCTAGTGGTCACCATTTGCAACTTAGAGTTTTTAATAGCTCGAGTTCCCTCTTGTGTGGTTTGTAGAATATCCCAAACCTCTTTGGCTACCTCACACATAGACACTCTCCTAAACTCTTCCGGGGATTCTGCCATAAATAATGTAAGGCTTTGCTATTCCAGTTACACTCATCTAAGTTTGTTTTAGTCCAATTAGCAATATGAGTGGGAATTACTTCATTATTAACCGTAGAACTAGGTGCAGCCCAACCATTCATAACACTCAGCCATATACGCTCATCTATAGATTTCAAAAAGACTCTCATTCTAACCTTCCAATATGCATAATTACTGCCATCAAAATATGACGGAACAGATAATGAACTACTCATCTAGATAATATAGGTCAATGAATCAAAATTAGGCTATGATACCAATTGAAAAATATGGATTACCAAATTAACAGCTACTAAGTTACCGAATGATTATTAATTATCCGTTTTTAATTTTGACCCTAAGTGTGGAATTATTCTATTAAAAACAACAAGTCACTTTTTAATAATTTTTAGCTGATTAAGCATACAATTTAATTATCCTATGTTTGAATACCATAGTTTGTAATATGGAAAGCAATAAATAATGAACACAGATATGATGACGAAGAAACCCAACCGCGTAAAAACTTCGTGACCAAGCCAATTACCTCCGCTATAGACAATGTGGGTTACAGTTCAATTCCAAACTAGTCCTACTAGCTGTTGTAAACCTTGCAACTCCAAGATCCGCTGCTCATTCCAGCCTTGCGATCTGCTATCGTAGATACTGTCAAGTTACCCTACTAGACCTCCTGTAGCTTCCAAGTTCTAGTGTACTTAGAGACTCACAATCTTCTTCCAAGATATCCTGTCTCAGTCTCATGATTTTCTGCACACGTCTTCCAAGCGGATATCCAGGAATCAAATATTCTTGTTCTTCTTACTGCGCTTGAATCTCTTCCTTAAAGTGTTAAGGAAGCCAGAGTTTTGGATTAACGAACCTTGATGTTTTCTCAAAACTTGGTTGCTGGATCACAATCATGATGTGGATGAATCAGTCAATGAATTGCCTCTTGGATCTCTCAAACAATGATATGAAAGTGTTTTACAATTGTAGCACAATGAAACAACCACTTGAAATTCATCCCAGACATCTGTATCTATAGTTGGGGACGCTTAGGTATTATGGGCCGTGTAAAACTCTTCAAAATCACAAATTAGGTCTGGCAGCATAAATATGTCGCTCGAGCGATGGCGAGACGTGAAGCTAGAGAAATTCTGGCGCTGCTTTTTCCTTGTTTCCAAACTCGAGCTCAAACCCTAGGCTACCTAACTCAACTATACAAAATTGTATCCAACTCCTTGACTTTTTACTAGTGTTCAATTAAGACCATTTTGTTCACAAACATGCCAATTACAACATTGGACCTAACAACCCATGTACGATGAAGCAAAGCATATGAGATCCAGTGCCGGATGTACTATATTTCGTTATCAATCTAGCATTAGACTCGTTTATTTTCTCTACTTGTAATTTTAGTCGTATGTTTTGCACTTTTTTTTGTCCTTGTAGTATAAAGTAATGTTTCCTTGTGGTTGCTGGCTCAATTCGAAAAATACATCAACTTTTGTGTCCTTGCTCACCCATTGTCTAACAAAAGATTGAAAATAAAATAAAAAAATCTGTGTTTCGGATTTGGTTCCACTTTATGACAACATAAAGGATTATAGAGAACACATTAAAACGACAAAATGCTATAAAGAACATGTTGGCTTAGTAAGTGCTTATCAAATCACCTAGGAAAATTATCAACCACTATCACTGATTATTGGGTATATTTATTACTAACAGTGATTATTTCTTATAGCTAGTGGAAAAAATTTTAAAATTATAATTTTTCACAGCTATAGATGTAAATTTATACAATGCATTAGTGCAAAATCATTTACAATAAATAAATAAATAAAATTCTTTATTGCAAAATCATTCAGAACTATAAATTCAAACATAGGGACGATATTTCAGTTGTATTGCCTTTGCAAAGTCTGATCCATGTTTTCTTTCACCGTTCAGTTTGTGTTGCCACAACAACATTCCAACGATGTTTAGTTCAGTGATCGCCGGTAAATTTCCGTCAACGATGATTCACAAAAATTATTGTGTAAGTAACTTTTACTGACGTCAAGAATAGCTTTCAAATTTTCGTTCGTGATTATCTTTTACTGATGAAAATATTTTATTGGTAAGGGAGAATTGCATATTAGTGATACTGCATATTTTTTATGCTGTCGGCAAAATTCATATTGTACAGTTTATGAAAGTCGATGTTGCAATATAGAAATTTTTTTAAAAAAATTGAACACTTGTTTATTGATTTTCAAGCTTATGTTTGGACATGAATTTTTCTCTGAGAGAATTGCTATATATCAGAAGCAAAAAAACATCATATAGAGCATCAGATCAATTAGGGCTGTGTAATTGGAATTTGCTCTGGGGTTACCGTATATATTCAGGCTATTATACAGTTACAGGAGAAGGTGTTGGACTAACACGATTTTCAGCAGAAATCTCGACAATTTCTGATAGCATTGCTCGAAATTCATCTCCACTCATTGTCTCCTTCTCAAGAAGGACCTCCACTATCTCATCCATTGCTTCACGGTTGTTCCAGATTTGCCTCAAAGCAATCTCATATGCACAATCTGAAATCCTCTTAATGGCAGCATCAATATCTTCAGCAAGTTTCTCTGACATTGAATTCCTTGCCATCATTCTCATTATGACATCAGCACTTTGACCAGAGGAGTCCACGAGCGACCATGGCCCTAATTCGGACGTGCCAAAAGTGACAACCATCTACCAAGGAAACGTAACGTTTTAATAAAACGACCAAGTTAATAATCCAGTAAATCAATGATTTATTCCAGAATCCTAGACCACAAGGAGTAGAAATAGAATGTTTACCTGCCTGGCCAAACCCGTAATCTGTTGTAAATCACCAGCTGCCCCGGTAGTCACCTCAGGCTCACCAAATATGATTTCTTAAGCAGCTCTTCCACCTAGCCCAGTCCACCAATAATTCTGGCAAAGAGTTGCTGCTTGGATATCAAGGTAGGGTCATCAGCAGGAATGAACCAGGTCAAACCACGAGCCTGACCACGTGGTACCAAAGTGACCTTTTGAACAGGATCGTGCCCTGGAGTTAGCGTTCTGCATGACAACACAGGCAAAACTTAGATGATTGTAACTTGATTATATTAAAAACAAAGAATATAGCATGCAGAACTTGCTTTTGGGGAAGAAATCAAGAATCTATACCCTGAAGTATATGAATTAAACTTTCATTTTATAAGTAACTCAGACAGACATGATCAGAAAAATAAAAAATAAAAATAAAAACACAGCTTTTATTCCAGAACACTAGCTAGGGTTAAAAGGCATACTATATGGAACACTAATTAGATCGGCGATGTTTTATGGCTCCGAGTGTTGAGCTGTTAATGGTAGAGATGCTCATAAAATGAAAATAGCAGAAATGAAGTTGCTAAGATGGATGCCGGGTCATAATAAGATGTATAAAATAAGAAATGAGAAAATATACCAACAAGTGGAGGTGATGCCCAGGAAAAAGAAGGATGACTTGGGTCCTTGGGTCGTAATTTGCACCAATTTAAAGAGGTCTTTGTTCGTAAGCGTGATGAGATTTTGGTATATAAATTACGAGAGAAAGGTGTAGATAAAAAATTATCTAGGTCTGTAGTAGTTGCTAATAATAGTTACCTTAGATCTCTCGGTAAATGTAGGAATTACCAAGAAGGATTCCTATAGCTGATCCCAAATTTATTTGAAGGCTAAGTTTGTTGTTGTAGGTAAAGGAAGCAGAACTTATAAATGGTCATATTTTCAGTGTAATCACATGCATTCCCAAGTAAATCATGTTTAACTTCTCATTTATACTTCTACTAACATAACAGTAGAGCGTTATTTAAATTCCAGATACTAAACTGCCACATGCATTAAGCCCAGCCTGTGTTTACCCTAGACAGGAAATAATTTTTTATTTATTTTTTTTTTTGTCAATAGTCATTGCAAAATTTCAAGTACTCAGCCCAGAAAATGCTTGTCCCGAAGTGCATGTAGGTTTGGTCAAGTAAGATGTTCGCTAGGTGTGAGAAAGCTATGATTTGCAATCACTGTAACATAAGGGGTGTGGCCAGGTTTGTGATAGTAAGACAGCCAGAGAATTTGGTTTACAGCTCACAGCTCACAGCTCACAAACAACAGAAGACAAAACCACAGCATACAATTGATTCCAGATTTAACTATTACATCTAAAAAGCAAGATGATAAAGATAAAAATACCAAATTGATAAGGTATAAAAAAAAAATTCTATAGATGAAATTCTTTACAGCACTTACCCGCAGATGGTATGGCCTACTTCATGGTATGCTACGAGACTTTTACTTTTGCCATCTGTCATAACCGTCCCTTCCATTCCGGCTACTATCCTATCAATTGAATCATCAATTTCTTTAGATGAGATTGCGGACTTTCCCCGTCGACCAGCCAGAATAGCAGCCTCATTTAAGAGATTAGCAAGATCTGCTCCACTAAAACCAGGTGTCCTCATGGCTATCACTTCAAGAGATACATCAGAATCAAACTTCTTATTACCAGCATGGACCTTTAAGATCTCTGTTCTTCCACGAATATCTGGGACATCAACAGTTACCTGTAAGAAGATTCAAAAGTGCTCAAGTATAGGAATATTTAAATTAGAGTCAGACATAAAATGTATCTTTACCTGTCTATCAAATCTTCCAGGTCTCAACAACGCATAGTCAAGAATATCAGCATGGTTAGTTGCCGCAATTACAATAATACCAGTGTTCCCTTCAAAACCATCCATTTCCGTCAAAAGCTGGTTCAGAGTCTGTTCCCTTCCATCATTTCCACCACCAATTCCCGTTCCTCTTTGACGCCCAACAGCATCAATTTCATCAACAAATACAATGCAGGGAGCATTCTCCTTGGCCTTCTTGAAAAGATCACGGACTCATGAGGCACCAACTAAACATCTCAACAAACTCCGAACCTGATATTGAGAAAAATGGAACACCAGCTTCCCCAGCAATTGCCTTGGCTAGCAACGTCTTTCCAGTACCTGGAGGACCCACAAGCAGAACTCCCTTGGGGATACGTGCACCCACAGCAGTAAACCTCTCAGGCTTTTTCAGGAACTCTACAACCTCCATAAAATCTTGCTTTGCTTCATCTACTCCAGCTACATCATCAAATGTTACACCAGTGTTTGGTTCCATCTGGAACTTAGCCTTTGATTGACCAAAGGCAAGAGGAAAACCTGGCCCACCAGGACCACCCATTCCTCCAGAGGACCGTCTTGAGAGAAGGAAAAGACCCCAATCAAGATAAGAGGGAAGGCCAAATTTCCAATCAAGTTGAATAAAAGAGAACCAGAGTCCTCTTGAGCATTGTGGGCGGCAAAGTCAATATTCTTTTCTCTGAACTTCTGAAAGAGCTCCTGGCTGAGTCCTGGAAGTTGTACACGAACTCTCCGCACTCGGTTACCCAACTCGGGAGAGATAGCCTCAACTATTGCTATGGTTCCATTTTCAAACAAGTCTACTTTTGTCACCCGATCCATATCCAGATACTCCAAAAATCTCGAATAAGACATCCTTGAGTTAGAAACACCTTGCTCATCAGCAAAAGCTTTCCCGTTGCCTAGTAATGCAGGAGCGGCAAGTCCAGCTTTCCAAGCAACAATTTTAGAAAGGCTCTTCTTCCTTCATTTGGCCTTTGATCCACTGATGCTCTTACTGTGATTGTTTTTGATGTCTTACTCAATGATGGAAGGCGAGTTGATTGGAGAAACTGCTTTCCATAAATTTCTTTGCTCAAACTTGTTCGAGTGCTGTTTGTAGATAAACCATTTCCCACTAGTGCCGATGTTGCAGCCATTTTAAATTCCTCTGCATAATATAAACTTTTCAAATCCATAAAAATACTCAAAAGGCATACATCACAAGATCATTAATTAAACAATATTTTACAGATATATATTTGTTATGAGGTCCAATGTCAATGCCAAAATGAAAAGGCACAAAGACGCTGTATTTGATTAATCACAAACTTTTGAATGTTAATAACTCCCTAAATCTATATAAAAAACAATTATCTACAGTGCATGGAAGGATATTAAGCAAAAAATATATATATTTCATAATCTTTCATATTAATTACGCAACTTGCCATTGGCCAACAAAAACATTCAAATCGTGGTCAAGTCGTACAATTTAGATTGAATATGAAACAATAACGTTTACAATTATCGGATCTCCACTTTAAAATTCAAATATAAAAAATTCCTCATAGTCCCCCCCCCCCCACCCCACCCCCCAAATCCAAAAAAAAANTATGACGATTCCAAGCTTTATTTATTATAGTTATCTCCAGTTAGTCGAAACCAAGAAAATCTTGAGATTCAATGACATCAAATTATCAAGCTTTAATAATTCAGCTACAGGACTATGCCTAATTCTTGTGCAAAAAAAAAAAACGACTAAACGAATAATTAAAACAAATTAACTTCATTATGATAAAATCAAACTAAATTGATTGTTTTATAATCTCCAAGTAGTCGAACCCACAAAAATTCTTGAGTTTCAATGACATAAATTATCAATCTTAGTTCACTACATAACTGAGCTTAATTCTACGACTAAACAAACAATTTAAAAAATTAACTTCAATAATAAAAATAATAAATAAAATTTAAAAAACTCTCTACAAATTCCAAAGCATACCTGTAAAGAGATGATTATTCAGAGCGAGGAGTGGCGCAGGAAAAGAATTGAGCTGGTTTGCTTTTTACAGGAGGCAAGTAATTTAGAGGTAATGGATGTGGTTTGGAAGTAGGATTAAACTTAACATACATAAAATTCGACATAAAGTTTTACTGACAAGTGGCCTCCCCTATTGGGGATGTCACAGACATTATGTAGAGATTCTGATATCTTGTTTATTTTACAATACTATTGGATATTCTGATATCTTGGATATTTTGATATCTTTTTTATTTTACAATACTATTGGATGCAGAGATTTTTCTTTATCTTTTATTGTAAAAATTATGGAAGTTTTTCCACAAATAAAAGTTGCAATCTTCTAATGATCCAAAAGAAATAGTTCACTTATCAACCACTAGTACTTGTTAGAATATGTTTTTACCAACAATGATTATTTCTTGTAACTAATGGAAAAACAAAAATTTAAATAATTTTTTATCACAACTTATAAATACGAATGTATACAATATTTTGGTGCAAAATCATTTACAAAAAATAAAAAACATAAAGGCGTTTAGTGAGCATTGTCTGACAGTGAATTTTAAGAGTATGGAGGAAGTTAAAGAATAACCCTATCGAATATGAATATGAAGCCTAAGGCTTCTTATTTGCTTTTCTTGGATATTCAAATGTCATTTTAACCCTGATTATAAGGTTAATTGCATCTTAGTCACAGAACTTAGTTGAAAATCTCAATTAGGTCACTCTTCTTTAATTTGTCTAGTTCAAATTAATGAATTTCAATTTACTTTCAAGGTTAATCAATATGTTAACTTACGTTACTAAAATTAACCTGTGAACATCGTGTTATCTCAAGTAAGTGGAGCTCATCACACCATTATGGAGCCCACTTTTTCCATAAATAAAACAAATTTTGCTAGACTAACAAGCTAGAGAACTTATTCCATTGGATGTAGAGATTTTTCTTTATCTTTGATTCGGGAAATTTTGATGTTTTTCCATAAATGAAAGTTGCATTCTTCTAATAATTCAAAACAAATAATTAATTTTAGAGACTTCAGTGTTCACCATTTGCCCACATTTTCTAATAAGAATGTGGGGATTTTCTTAAGAAAATAAAAGTAGTTTGATGCAATACGTTAAATGTAAATCCTAAATTGTTTGATCTTATGCAATACATCTTGAATTTCCATTTATGGAAGAATTTTACTTTTAGTATTATTATTTTTTTGACAACCAGATGAAGGCTTTTATGGTTACTGATAAGACTTAATTTAAATTATTTAGCTTAGTGCAATATAAGTTTAATAAGTGATTAATAATCCTTATAAGACATTAACTTTTACCACTCTTATGTGAAGATAATGAGGACACTTATGAGGAAAAATCGTTGCAACCAATGTCCCGAAAGCAGCCTCCATTCTCTTGAGTAGAACAATGGTCACTTAGGAATACAAGTAGGCATGAATGGAGCTTGGAGAACTATATTCACTAAAGCTCTCTGTGTCCATATACGATGAAGCAAAGCATATGAGATCTAGTGCATATGTAATGTTTCTAGTTGTGGATCTAGTGTTAGACATAGTTAATAGGAAAAACTTGCCATTAATCACAACGGAGCTAAATGAAGATGTGGCAATCAATAAGGAAAAAAAAAAATCAAATTACACTCTTCTGACTTAGTTGATTGTCAAGATATTGATTTTATAATTAAACTCGATGAGGAGGTGGAAGTTTTCATAGTTGAATTTGTAGTGGATGGAATAGACAAGTCCTATTATATTAAGAGGAGTAATGTTGAGTTTTGGAGAAATAATGAAGGGTGAAACAAAGCCAAACGAAGAAAAATAGGTAAGGCATCCTAAGCATTCTTTAGGTGCTCCTTGATATAATTGTCAAAGTCGAGCTAAAAACTATAAAAAAAACGCTTACTGGGAGACAACCCAATTTTTTAACTTCGGTTGGTTCTTGATTTTTAAACCAAAATCGATTGAAATTTAAGTAGAACCAGCTCAGTCCTATATATTTTAATGCAATTTTGGTCAGTGTATGTTTTTTCTTCTCAATTCTTATTCCCTATCTTTTCTTTTGATGTCAAAAAATTGTAGAGAAACTCCACATCAACTCGTGTGATTAATGTTGAAAACCTACATATTGGGCTTGATTATTAGAAGGCCTAAAACTTAGGTTTATTTTTTGACCACAAAGATGGTTGGGCAATCGACCACAGACTTGGAAGCCAACATAGAAACATCTTGCCACTAAACTGGACTATTTGTGTATCATTCATAAGATAAGATGCACAAGCAAATTTATCAAAAAGTGAGATATCGATACAGCTAAAGGGTAAAGAAATTGGATAGATAAATGGGACTCTTTTATTGCTCTAACACATAGCTCTTGTTGGGAACAGCTAAGCAGCCGGCAAGTTGATAAAACCTATAGGCTAGAAGTGAGTGTTACGAAATAATCCCACAAGTGTACGGGTTCGTTGTACAAGTAATAATCGTGATGAGAGAGTTATCGTCCCACATGGAGTAAAGCTTAATTCTAGTGTATTCGATATATGTAAATTCGTGATTGTGAAAATAAGTTTGGTTTTTATCTAACTACATTTTATAACCATGCGAGCAATGAATATTTATTTAAATTAAAAATGGTGAACGTATTGGATTTCCGACTTCACTAATCGACTCTTAATTTCAATTCTCAACTTGTGATAGTTAATTCAATCCTTGCAGTTGTGACGATCGATAATTCCACTTTTATTTAATATTCTTTTTCAAGATATAATAAACATATGTTTATCACGACACGATCATATTCTCAGTCCGCATTCATATGACAAACATGCATTATAGTTTAGGATTATCACACACGATTGCACACTTCATAAATATTATTCCTAATATTTATTATTCATATGTTCTATAAACAGTGTTCTACCTATAGTGAGTTTTCCAACACTACGAATAAGAAACTTATTGTCCTACTGATACACAAGCATTAAAACAATATAATTAAGTATGTTTATGGAATCACAATACAAGAATTAAACTAAAAATAACAAGTCTTGAATTAAAAACTATATTTCAAAGAGTTTTCATCACCCATTCAATACAATTAAACTTAACCTAGCATATTAATATAAGAATTACACGGAAAATAAAAGGATGCCATCACCCGAATCATGTAAATATGAAGAAAATCTGGAAATCTTCACTTCAAACTTTCAAAATCGGACCAAACAGTGAATTCCTTTTTCTTCAATGTAAGATTTCTCTCATTTCTGCTCATAGCACGACCTCTCCCCTCCAAAGTCACGGAATTTTTTTTTTATATTATACCTAAAAGATTTCCCTAAAACATTCCAAAACAAAATAAGGAAAGTAAATTTTTCTTCCCTGTTTGCCTTGAGGCATGCGTTTTAGGGGTTTGGGTAACCTATAGGTGAGGGTGCGCATCTTGCAACTTTTTTGGGGCCAATTGCATTTTGGCCCCTAAACTTTCCACAAGCTCTCTTTTTTGCATCCTCTTCTACTTCTATCTAATCCTTGCTCTTTGCTTCATGTCCAATTGAACCGTTGCACTCTCGACTTTCGTTTCTTGCTCCAAGCTAACTTTTGATTATTTGCATTTTAGTCCTCATCTTCTCTCTTTGCATCCGTTAACTTCCTTTCTTGCATCATTTTCTCCAATTTCATTGTATTCATCGATGTGAACTTAAAACATAAAATAAACAATAAATTTAGCCACAATTCAATCCAAATAATAATGAATATCCATGTTTTGACAATCAAAATAAGTATACGAAATATACTTATCAAATCCTCCAAACTTGAACATTTTTTTGTCCTCAAACAAAAACTGTTGCTTTACTCGACAAATGGGCGATATAACTTGCCATGTTTCAGGATTGTGATTTGTGTTAATACAAAAATTAGCTTCAATATGACATAGTTTAAATGAATCTCGACATGTTTCATGCAAAATTAGACACGTGTGTGTATATACACTCATGCCATAAATCAAGCTCGTGATTGATTCAGGTTCCAACCCCCAACAGTCTAAAATTTCCTTACACTCGAAAGATACACACACCTCTAAACTTATAGTTTTCACTATATTTTCCCCAAGTGTGCTCCTAAGTTGAAGTTTTAGATGATTCCTAATCTTCGCCCTCTATAGCTCAGACAGGTTTGACCAGTACAAGTTATCATTTTAATGAACAAGGCTTCTCCAATATTTGTTTACTTCGTCCTCCAAGAATGAACTAACTAACAATTTTCTGTCAACAATCTAATTTTCTAAAATAAGCGTTTGGGGCTAAATATTTGTATCTGATTTTTTTGACTTCTCTCCATTAAGCGACTAAGTGACCCCTGTAGCGAGCTTTCAGATGATGACTCCCAAATTAGATGACCATAGGGCACCAAGTTTCAAAAACCCTTAATAAACTTAATTACCAGAGTCAAAAAGGTTTCAAAGATAAGTTTTTCCATTAAGCCGTTTTATCTTTTCATTTGTCAAGATTAGTGCAATGCCCTTTAAACCACTTATTCTCGAAAATCGACCACTGACTTAGGATTTTCGCCTAACATCATCTTGACGATTAATCCACACAATAATTTGATGCATGGAACATCTATTCATCTCAATGTATTTCTATACTAGTTTAACCATCTCCAAACTGTTCTACAAATGGTGTAGGATGATCATTGAATCAACTATGTTCAACTTTTCTCTGAGTGTAAACCAATTCATTAGCTTAAAATGCGAAACATGAGTATAGTGCGCAATAAATATCAAGTTTTACATCAACACGTATCAATCAAATGAACGTGTGATATCTCCACAATTTAAGTCTAACACATATATCCAATATATACATCATTGCCGACAAGATTATTCACCCCACACAAACACACATAAGGACTAAAAAATTAAATATTTTTTTCTATGTTTTTTTTTCAACACATGACAATTACGCAAATGCAGTAAATTATGCACACAGTCAATGATCATACACGAATTCAGCCACCCCAACCTAACATGTACATTGCCGTCAATATACAAAAATAGAATAATAAAAAGCAAAAAGTAGGGTAGAGAGGGAAGGTAGGTAGGTAATCCCCTGGTCAATTAGAAGGCGGCTATGGAAAAGGTATGCAATCATCGAAACCTGAGGGGGTTGTAGAAGATGGAGGAGGGAGCAGAGGCAGGCGTGTAAGAATCTCTCGTAACAGAACAGATTGTTAGCCCATCTTGCTTTGGATGTCGTTCACCATAGAATAACTCTCATCAAGTCGTCCCCTCATCATGTCATAGGAACGATCAACCCGGATACTAAGCTCATCAATCCAATCGAAATAGCGATCCATTCTCTCGGAAAACAAATTGACCCTCCTAAGCACACTAGACGCATCCTCCTTCACCAGTATCATATGGTCATGTATAGTATTGGTAGGGGTCTCCACATGACCAACTCTCATATCCAAGGACCCCAGCATCTGCTCTATTCGTAGCATGCCTTGGATGGTTTCAATTGATCCTGCAAGTAACTGTCGCAGGAGTGGAATGTCGACGATAGGGTTAGGCTATGGTGACGGTATGCCCCTCGGTAGCTGTTGCTGTTGTTGATAGCCTTGCCTTCTTGCAAGTGTATGTTGCCACGAATTTTCAGCGAATGTACGATTGATAGCTGGGCGGAGCCGACTGCTCCACGGAAGGAGTCGTACCCCCGAGGATAAACATATCTCAGTGATAAGGCTGGGAAAAATTATCTTCTGACATGTCTGTGGTGCGAAGCTAAACTCAACAATTTGATTGTAGATGAATGTTCCCAAATCAATCTTCAAGCCCGTGCCAAGTGGAAAAGAAGTCTCGCTTTGGCAAAGGTGAAAGTAGACATATGCGAGGTGGGCTCAATATTGTGGTAGATAAATTTCATCAGCACTATCAATGAGTGAGTCAACCGGTTGTATTCAAACTCTTCTCCTACTTCACCCTATTCACCGTAGAGCATCTGTACTACAGAGCCATATCCTGCTCTAAAGGTGTCGAGATGATGTTGTCTTGCGTCAAACCATAATATTTATCAACCACCTCGGGGGTGAACATCACTCACTTATCCCTAATCCAGGTGTAGTGTTCGTGGTCATATTCTAGATGTCGATATGTCTGTTAAAGTTTGCATAAAATTTTCGAACCAAAGTTGGATATATCCCGATGGGGCTTTTCTACCACCCCTGCCCACCATGCTCTGCTAATAAGAGTAGATATCTCATAGCCCTCGAAATCATCTAGAACAACGTCCCTCTTTGGCCACATTTTCCTCTTCTGGAGTATCCTCTCTAAAAGCCTCTTGTGATCAGCACTAAGGAAACGCTTCATTTCGCCGTCGTTGACACGTGTACGTACCGTAGTGCCAAACGTTCCAGCCATTTCTTTTCCTTTAAATGTAGAGGCTATGAGTTGTCGTTTCGACGACATCTTGTTACAAGGCGAAAGAAACCATCAGTCCAAAGGTGAAATAAACAAGATATTTACTATTATTTCCAAGGTATAATAAACCCATGTTTATCACGACACGATCCTATTCATAATCCGCATTCATACGACAAACATGCATTGAATTTTAAGATTATCACACACGATCGCACACTTCATAAATATTATTCCTAATATTTATTATTCATGTGTTCTATAAATATTGTTCTACTTATCGTGAGTTTTGCAACACTACGAATAAGCAACTTATTGTCCTAATAGTGCGCAAGCATTAAAACAATATAATTAAGCATGCTTATGAAATCACAACGAAAGAATTTAACTAAAAATAACAAGTCTTGAATTAAAAACTAAAAATCAAAGAGTTTCATCACCCATCCAATACAATGAAATTTAGCTTAGCATATTAATATAAGAATCACATTGAAAATAAAAGGAAGCCGTCGCCTGAATCTTGTAAATATGAAGAAAAATCTGGAAATATTCACTTCAAGCTTTCAAAATCGGACTCGAATGGTGAATTCCTTATTCTTTAATGTAAGTTTTCTCTCATTCTACTCAAAATACGGTTCTCTCCCATCCAAAGTCACGTAATTCTTTTTCATTATACCTAACAATTAGCCTAAAACATTACCAAAGCAAAATAAGGAAAGTAATTTTTTCTCCTCAGTTTGCCTTAAGGCGCACGCCTAGTGTAACCTAGAGCGCGCGCCTTAGGGGTTTGGGCAGCCTCAGTCGAGGTTGCCTTGGTATGAGGCTCGCGCTTTGCAGCTTTTTTGGGGCCAATAGCATTTCCCTAAACTTTCCACAAGCTCCCTTTTTTGCATCATTTTCTACTTCTATCTAATCATTGCTCTTCTCTTCAAGTCCAATTGAACAATTGCACTCTCGACTTTCATTTCTCGCTCCGAGCTAACTTTTGATTCTTTGCATTTTAGTCCTCATCTTCTCTTTTTGCATCTGTTAACTTTCTTTCTTGCATCATTTTATCCAATTTCATTGTATTCATCGATGTGAACCTAAAATATAAAATAAACAACAAATTTAGCTACAATTCAATCCAAATAATAACGAATATCCATGTTTTGACAATCAAAATAAGTGTACGAAATACACTTATCAGTGAGGGCATGAGATTTAACCATATAGGATCAGCGGTTGACGGGTTAGTGGATTGGGATTGGAATTGGGCCTTTTAAAAAAACATTTGGGCCTTGTTTTAAAAAAAAAATAGGCCCAAATCGGTCAAATCCAATCAAGCTGCTTCGCTGTTCGTTTAATTGAAAATCATATAACTCATCCATTATATTCATAATTCTTAATCCAAGTTATCCAACCCTTATCAATTCCAATTTCCTAAACAAGTAGCAAACCCTATAGGATACTAAGCTTTCTCTTTTTTGGCTAACATGTGCTCTTGCCACTGCCCCGTGACTTACTGTCGTTTGTCATCGATGACGACGCTGAGCTTCTCCGCTTCTTCGATCTCAGATTCTCAATCGCTAATCATGGGGGTATAGATGCTTTTCTCCACTGTATTAACAATAGTCGTGTGTAGTGCAACAATACTATGGCTAGAGCTTGCTGCTTGTTGTCTAAGCTGCAAAGCTTAAAATTGATTTTTCTGCAATTAAATGTACATCATATGATTATCTTCTTTTCTAAGGTCTATCTTAGATAAATGCATTCAATTGTGTGGTATTCTCTTTGGCTATTTACTATTGTTTCGTTTTAATAAAATAATCTGATTTTGAGACACCTTGACAATAAGAGCGTAGAAAACTTTAATAGGTATTTGATTTTCACCATTTTTCATTATTGACATTTTGTTAGATATCAATGCATTGATTAGTAAAATAATCCAATCCCGAGACACCTAGATAGGACCAATTTATGAAATTTTAGTAATTATTTGTTTGTCATCATTTTATCATTAACTTTAGATTGCATTATTGACATTTGGTTAGACGTCCTTTGATCAAGCTTTACATATAGAATGAATTTTTTTTAATATTATTTAATTAAATATTAATAAACGATCTCGCTATTACGACAGTTGACTGTCGACAGTTAATGGTCAGCATTCAATGATCGCCCTAGCTGACATTCAATCCTGGATTCGTCACTGTGTATAACATTATTCCTTTGGATGCAAATTGGTGGAACTTCACCTTTGGTAGCTGAATTCACTATAAAATTAGGTCAAAGTTTAGTATACATCTATTATAAGCCTAGTATAGTGGTGTTTCATATGTCACACGAGGGCCTCTTGAGAAGAAAAATAAGAAGTTTAGCATTTTAGTTTTTCTTATTCTTTTTGTTCGTTGTTCAAAAATAGAAATTTGATGGTGTGGTGAAACTTAGTATATTACTTTTCCTACCATATTTGGGGTTTGACTGAGTAAAATCCTATATGATTATATCATTTTTAGTAGTGGACAATGTTGACAATCCGTAAAATCGTCTGTTTTTTATAATTTTTTTATCTTATTATTTCTCTGAACAATGATTCTAAAGGAGTTGGTATCAATTCAGATGGAATCAGATCATCATTGTTTGGAGTGTTGAGGGTGGAAAATATATGTTAGGTGACTTGGAGAAATTTGATGGATTATTCAATTTTAACATGTGTCAAGTGTACAAGTCATAAATGCATTAATTTAGTTTGAATTGTCTAATGATTTGAAAGGAAAATCAATTTCATCAGGTATTCATAGCTTCATCACTTCAAAAAGTGGTGCGAACTCGACTAGCTTCTTAGTCTTAGACATATAGTGTGTCTCTTTATGGGTGACAATAATTTTACTTTAGTATTATATTTACATCCCACGACATGTTAGTTGTTATCATAAATGATTTGTTATTGCCAGCAGTCCACATGTTTACACACACTATAGGCTTCACTGATATAGGTGATGTGTAGTGAAATTGAGGTCGATGGTGTTGACACCCTAAAAATGCAGCCCAAGATTAAAAGTCCATAGTGAGAAGCCCAATTGGGAGGTCCAAGGTAAAGGCCCAGGTAGAAATATTGATGAATATAATAGAGGCCCCAAAAATAAGGAGGCATCATTGCCCAAACTTGCAAGACGCCCAGAAGCTGAGCGAATGAAGGACCATGTGATCGTCCAGAGCGACAGTCCTATTATCGCCCAAACCTCCAAGTCGCCCAGGGTTGGGCAAATCTAAGACATTATGGTCGTCTAACCAAGCAGTTATAGAAGCAGTTATTAGACAAAATTCGACACACCCCACAATTCAAGGATGGGCAATTAAAAGAGAAGAGTAATGACAACGATTATGAGATAACTTCTCCCCAACAATTCGGTTATCATGAAGAAGGTGGATAAGTTATGAAGTAATTGAGAAGTTCCGAGCAGTTTTATCACTCAGAAGTCACTAAGGGAATATAAAAGGAAGTGAAGACGTAGAAGAAAAGATCCCGAATCAAAAACTCTCAACAGAGAATATGTAATTTTAATTTCTTAGTTTAACTTTAAAATCTTTCTTTCAGTACTCGTGTGCTTGCGCCACTTAGAGGCATTTTGTCTATTTCCAATTGTAAATCTTCGCCAGTAAATACACCACTTTTTGGGACT
>CAIGRF010035081.1:4361-27505 GCA_903798235.1 Fraxinus ornus | reverse complement strand
CACATTCCAAAAACAAAGAAGATGAATCCAATTGGTTTTATTCTTATAGTGAATGAATCCAAGTCCAACGATTAAATTGTTGAATGGTGTAGAATGTTTAAGCACTGGAGCAATGATGAAAGCTAGAAATGGTTTTTGTTCTTTTTATCTCATTCCAGTTTGAACTGCAAGATGTAGCAACAAATAGCTTCTGGAATTTGTAAATGAACTTTAATAATTCACTTTTGTTTTAAGTAACTTATGAAGTAGTTATTGAGCCAAACATTAACTGTAGTTTGTCTCTATAACTATTCTACCTTTAAACTTGCAAGTCATTTTGGAATCTTTTCATGGTGAATACTCGTTCTTACAAGTGATGAAATATTTCTTTGCCAGAGTCGACGGAAAAGAGGAATAAATTTAAAGATGTACTCAATAAATTATTCAAGTCATACAAATTTCACATGTCCACAAATTTGAACCATTTGCATTAAAGTTTAGACGTTAGACATTTAAAATTTAATTATTAATTTAAAACCAATCAAACAAGAAGATATGTCAAAATTTGAGAACATATATCCATCCATGTACTCGAACTGACATCCAAAAATATTAGTGAAATTTACTCAATAGAACTATTTAATGTTCCAAATCTTAGAAGCATTCCAAATGTATGAATCACTTCATTGCTTATTTAAGTGATTCATCAATACAACGACATTTAACTAGTAGTTTGATCATATAGAGTAGAAATATTCATCTTGTAAATTGAGCTCATCGCAATTATGTCCCGTATATAAAAATTAACAAACGTCAGCTTACTTTGTGAAAAAGAAACGAATTTAAGAATATATGTTTCACGTCTGCGAATGAATTGCTCTTGAATTTACATACACTTATTTTTAATATTAATCAACTAACGTGCAACGCACGATCACCATACTTAGTTCTATCAAAAGATTGACACATACACCGTTGGAGATGATTTTTTCCGGTCACAAAATATTTTATTTTTTAAACAAATCCTTCACCAATTCCTTTTTAATAAACTTAGAGTCGAACATCCGATGACTAGAAGCACAAGGAAATTAATTTCTCTTTATTATCTAAATTAGAATATAAAAAAAATGTGTTACAGCTGGAATAGTAATACAATCAGCAAAATTGGGATCATCGGCAGAAATGGCCAAGAAATACTTTTCATTCGAACCTCAAATGTTATGGTATAATTAATTACACTTGCAACAACGTTGCCAACTAATGAAATTTTAGCATAAAAACAAGAGAAAATGTCAAATATTAGTTTCTTGGCATTACCACCCAACCAATAAGACTTGTAATGAACTCCCAAACCAGCTACATGCCTAGATATATTTATACGAGCGTTCGCATCTTCAATCATCTCATCTAAAAATTTAACTTGTTCTTAAAAAATGTGACAAACTTATTTATTTAATGTTTGTCTTAATCAACTTTATTTTTATTAAATACGTTACATGTAAATAATTTTAAAAAATAAATAGCTTCGAGACATAATGTCATTACTTTGGTTGTCCTAATACCATATTAGAATCACTTCTTCTCAATATTATTAGAGATGAACAAATTTATTTATTTCTTGAACACGTCTCATCGCATGAAGATAATTATATTATTAATAACCACATGCATGCACAAATTTCATAAACAAGTTCTCTTGAGATGTTAGTCTTATTGCTTTTGGTTGTTGGTACTATGTTGAATCATCTTACCTAGAAATTTAAATTGTTACATAGTGGACATAGTTATTTATTTAGGAAAATACATAGACACTACAAAATTAGGCCGGCGAAGAACGGCTAATCCAGCTTTGGCACTTCGAGTTCTCTGCTCCATATCTTCAATTCTTTGCTGTCACCATCCTGCAGAAAGAGTCATGCAGTTTTCAGAACCTCTTTTCCCTTTTATTCTTCATCTTTCTTCTCCATTAACATTGCTCTAAATCATCCAAAACAAGCCTAAAATCCTATAGAAAACCTCCCTATCATGGCTTATACTTTGCGAAACTCGTTTTTCGTGTTCTTTGCCTTGTTATTATGTGCCATTACAGTATCATCTGATGATGTATCCTATGCCAAAATCCTCATAAAGTTCAAGAGTTCTCTCTCCAACGCCACCATGCTAAATAACTGGATTGAACCAGTGGAAAAATTGTGCAATGGCTACACCCCTAAATGGACAGGGTTAGTTTGTGATAATGGTACAGTTACAGGTATGAAGCTTGAAAACATGGGGCTAGAAGGTACAGTCGACGTCAATTCACTGGCAGAATTGCCATTGCTGAGCCTAAGTTTGAAGAACAATAACTTCTCAGGGCCATTTCCTTATAATGATCTAAAGAAACTTGGGAAGTTAAAAACTTTGTATTTGGCTAATAACAGCTTCAAGGGTGATATTCCAGATGATACTTTTTCAGGGATGAAGGCTATGAGGAAAATTGTGCTGGGATTTAATGAACATACTGGTAAAATTCCCTCGTCTTTATTAAAATTGCCTGGGCTTGTGGATCTGCAGCTTCAAAATAATCAGATTGAAGGGAGAATACCGGACTTTTGGCAGAAGAATTTAACAGTTAATTTTGCTAATAATCGGCTTGAAGGTCCTATACCATCTTCACTTAGTAGCCAGAACGCAAGCTCGTTTACAGGTAAGTCGTGATCAACTCGAATTCACTTATTTATATCTTCATTATTGTAGGCTGAATTTATTTATTTTTTTCCGTACATGTATGTGTTTATAATTAGCTAGTTAATTATATATAAGACTTGAACTCATGATTTATTATTGAAAATAATAATTAAGTTAATTAATTAATCAAGATCCTGCAAAAATAAAATAAAATGAGGAAACTAATATAAAATAATAGTTATGTGATCTATATTTGATCAACCACATGATCTAAAGCCATATACAAATTTAAATAAAGAGTAATAATCATTATATGTGATCGTTTATTATTTGAAGCAACAAGTTGATGTATACAATAATAACTATTATAATCATCGCTGATTATAATTATCATTATTCTTAAAGATACAACTTTTCTTGTTCTCAATAATAATTTAACATATTTAAATGAATTGTTTAAATACGGCTGAGCCGCATTATTTTAGAAGAATGCATTCTGGAATAGTAGATTGATTAAGAATGTGTGATTGAAAAAGAAGGAAAATATTAGTTTATTGAGAAATGTGTGATTGAAAATGAGTAAAAGAATGAAAATGAAAATTTTAATATCGTTCAAATAGGAGCTAAGAAAATGTGCCGAGTTCAAGTATTATCGTCATTTATTTAATAAAAATTATGCACGTATGAGGCGTTGAGAAAAGCGAATTCATCTTGCACTTGCTCATGTTTATGACAGAATTTGACCCAATCTAATGACTTGAATTTTAGACAAGGTGATTCTAACGCATATTTGTCTCTCTGTGTAAATAAATTTTTGTTTTGGACCAGGAAATATCAACCTATGTGGTAAGCCATTGGATCCATGCAAACCAAAGAAGTCTACACCAAAAATTGCCTTCATAATACCAGCTGGCGGACGCAGAACATAAAAGTTAGGAGTGCACAATTGAGCTTGCAAAGAATGTGGGAGAAATTTTACACTCGAAAATTTATGTTGAAAAAAAAAAATCATACCCTCAAAAAAATTTGATGTCATTTCCATATAAAGTTTCCTAATAAAATGATGAAAATTACATCGAGAAGTTTGTATCGCAAAAATAGTAAATGTTAATGAAATAATTGAATTTTTTTTTGAAAAAATGCGAGTTACACATTTTTCTTTAAGACTCACGTTTAATGTATTTTTAACTATTTTCGATATATATTTGGATTATTCAATATGCCCATAATGTAGCTCTCGAAATAAGTTTTGAGATGACATAAGTAATTTGTAGATTCGATTGGCGTAGTTATTGAGCCAAACATTAACTGTAGTTTGTCTCTATAACTATTCTACCTTTAGCTTCTATTTTAAACTTGCAAGTCATTTTGGAATCTTTTCAAAGTGAATACTTGTTCTTACAAGTGATGAAATATTTATGTGCCAGAGTCGACGGAAACGAGGAATAAATTTAAAGATGTACTCAACAATATATTCAAGTCATACAAATTTCACATGTCCACAAATTTGAACCATTTGCATTAAAGTTTAGACGTTAGACATTTAAAATTTAATTATTAATTTAAAAACCAATCAAACAAGAGGATATGTCAAAATTTGAGAACATATATCCATCCATGTACTCGAACTGACATCCAAAAATATTAGTGACATTTACTCAATAGAACTATTTAATGTTCCAAATCTTAGAAGCATTCCAAATGTATTAATCACTTCATTGCTTAGTTAAGTGATTCATCAATAAAACGACGTCATTTAACTGGTTTGATCATGTATTGTAGAAATCATCTTGTAAATTGAGTTCATCGCAATTATGTCCCGTATATAAAAGTATATAAAAATTAACAAACGTCAGCTTATTTTGTGAAAAAAACTACATTAATACGATGTTTACTGCTATAAATTTAATAATACGTAGCTAATTTCAATAAATAAATAGATGTAATGAGAAGTTAAATACAGTGAATTTCAAATGTTCGTATCAAGAATCAAAGATATAAAAAGAAAAGAGATGAAAAGTAAGTCAATTCGAACAAATTTAAGAATATATCTTTCACGTCTATGAATGAATTGCTCTTGAATTTACATACACTTATTTTTAATATTAATCAACTAACGTGTAACGCACGTTCACCATACTTAGTTCTATCAAAAGATTGACACATACACCGTCGGAGATGATTTTTTCCGGTCACAAAATATTTTATTTTTTAAACAAATCCTTCACCAATTCCTTCTTAATAAACTTAGAGTCGAACATCCGATGACTAGAAGCACAAGGAAATTAATCTCTCTTTATTATCTAAATTGGAATATAAAAAAATGTGTTACAGTTGGAATAGTAATACAATCGGCCAAATTGGGATCCTCGGCCGTAATGGCCAAGAAATACTTCTCTTTTTAACCTCAAATGATATGGTATAATTAATTACACTTGCAACAACATTGCCAACTAATGAAATTTTCGCATAAAAACAAGAGAAAATGTCAAAGGTTAGTTTCTAGCCATTACCACCCAACCAATAAGACTTGTAATGAACTCCCAAACTAGTTACATGCCTAAATATATTTATACGAGCGTTTGTATCTTGAATCATCTCATCTAAAAATTTAACGTGTTCTAAAAGAATGCGACAAACTTATTTATTTAATGTTGAAGATAATAGCTTCGAGACATAATGTCATTACTTTGGTTGTCCTAATACCATATTAGAATCACTTATTCTCAATATTAAGTTATTAGAGATGAACAAATTTAGTTATTTCTTGAACAGGGCTCATCGCATGATGATAATTATATTATTATAACCACATGCATGCACAAATTTCATAAACAAGTTCTCTTGAGATGTTAGTCTCATTGCTTTTGGTTGTTGGTACTAGGGACGTAGCTAGGATTTCAATCTTACGGGTGCGAAAATACGGGGTTGGAGGGGGGCTGGACTAAGAGGATTGAAAACAATGATTTTGAGTACCAAAATAGGCAAGTTATATTGACTAACCAAAAAGACAATCTGTTTGTCGATACAAAAATAATATGTCCATCTATGTGTCGATCGCTATACAAATTGAAAACATGAACGTTAGATGGATATCAAAAAGACAAAAAAAAAAATTGTCTATTTATATAATAGATGGTAGAGATGGCTTGGACATTTAAAATTGGTTTCTCCTTGTCCTCATCACTTCAAATTCGTCAATAAGAGAATCAAATTGAAAAGTATCAACAATCTCCTTCTCTATATACACAAACATCTGTAATTGATTCATAAATGGGTCATTTTGCTTTTGGATTTGATTTGAGCTAATTATTTATTTAAGTAACTATTGAATCTTTTGTTTAGATCTAAGATTTTTGTATAATTGAATTTAAAGTGTAAGTTATTGTATCAATATTTATTAATGGAAAAAAAATAAAAAATTTCAAGATTTTGTAGGGGCGAGTCAAAATTTTTGCAAAGCGAAATTGGATAATACATTACAAATTAATTAGGAATAATGGACCAGAAGACAATGTGAGGGGAGGGGGCTGCCCCCTGCTCCTTACCCCCCCATCTCCGTCTCAGGTTGGTACTATGTTGAATAATCTTATCTAAAAATTTAAATTGTTACATAGTGGACATAGCTGTTTATTTAGGAAAATACATATACGCTACAAAATTAGGCCGGCGAAGAACGGCTAATCCAGCTTTGGCACTTTGTCGAGTTCACTGCTCCATATCCTCAGTTCTTTGCTGTTACCATCCTGCAGAAAGAGTCGTGCAATTTTCAGAACCTCTTTTCCCTGATATTCTTCATCTTTCTTCTCCGTTAACGCTCTAAATCATCCAAAACAAACCTAGAATCCAATAGAAAACCTCCCTATCATGGTTTATACTTTACGAAACTCGTTTTTCGCGTTCTTTGCCTTGTTATTATGTGCCATTACAGTATCATCTGATGATGAATCCTATGCCAAAATCCTCATAAAGTTCAAGAGCTCTCTCTCCAACGCCACCATGCTAAATAACTGGATTGAACCAGTGGAAAAATTGTGCAATGGCAAGACCCCTAAATGGACAGGGTTAGTTTGTAAAAAAGGTACATTTAGAGGTATGAAGCTTGAAAACATGGGGCTAGAAGGTACAGTCGACGTCAATTCACTGGCAGAATTGCCATTGCTGAGCCTAAGTTTGAAGAACAATAACTTCTCAGGGCCATTTCCTTATAATGATCTAAAGAAACTTAGGAAGTTAAGAACTTTGTATTTGGCTAGTAACAGCTTCAAGGGTGATATTCCAGATGATACTTTTTCTGGGATGAAGGCTATGAGGAAAATTGAGTTGGGATTTAATGAACATACTGGTAAAATTCCCTCGTCTTTATTAAAGTTGCCTGGGCTTGTGGATCTGCAGCTTCAAAATAATCAGATTGAAGGGAGAATACCGGACTTTGGGCAGAAGATTTTAACAGTTAATTTTGCTAATAATCGGCTTGAAGGTCCTATACCATCTTCACTTAGTAGCCAGAACGCAAGCTCGTTTACAGGTAAGTCGTGATCAACTCGAATTCACTTATTTATATCTTCATTACTGTAGGCTGAATTTATTTATTTATTTCCGTACGTGTAGGTGTTTATAATTAGCTAGTTAATTATATATAAGACTTGAACTCATGATTTATTATTGAAAATAATAATTAAGTTAATTAATTAATCAAGATCCAGCAAAAATAAAATTAGGAAACTAATATAAAATAATAGTTATTTGATCTATATGTATAGATGCTAAAACAATTTTTAACCATTCAATTGATATGATCTGTTGTAAGTGGCAGGCACGTTGTTTACAAGCTTACAGCCCTAATCCTTTTTTGAAATCTTGATCAACCACATGATCTAAAGCCATATACTATTTAAATAAAGAGTAACGCCGTTTATAATCAGTTATGCAATAATCATTATATGTGATAATTTATTATTTGAAGCAACAAAATTATAAAAATATATCAAATGACAAGTTGATGTATATGATAACTAGGGATAATTGCAGCAATGGTACCAAACCTTTCATTTAGTAGCAGACTTTGCCCAAATGGTAACCAAACCTTTCAAAATGTCTGCATTTGAAGTCCAACTATGTATTTAAGTTTTGAACCCTAGAATCTATGACGTTAGAAACCTATTGCCCAACTATGTAGATCTACGTAGGCCGGATTAGAAATTTGGACTTAACAACCGATCAGAAATGGAGCTCCTCGATAAAAATATGGATTTCCTGCTGAAATGGTCCGCCGAAGAGACTATCTTAACCAAAGAGGAGAAGAAGAGATAAGAGATTGAAAAGAGATTAGGGATTTTCTGTATGACGTCTAAGCAAATTTCTAGTAAGGTCCATTTCTTGCTGCTAATTTGCGTGGGCGCTTGTGGCGGTCGCTGTAGCCTGCGTGTGAGTGGATTGCGATTGTCGACACGATAGAGGTGAGTGAATTTTGGTTCGTTTGGTTGGGGTTGGGTGATGGAAGGTGGGGATAAGTGTGGTGGTGGGAAGAAGATGAATTGTTTCGAATGAAATTTTTGGTTTCTGATTTCATGGTCAATCGAGATGAAATTTTGGGCTAAATGCATGACAAAATTCCTTAGAGCCACTACCATTGCAATAGAGCGCACATTCGATTTTGCGGACTCCATTCCCGAGCTTGTTGAAGCGTTCTCGAAGTTCCAAATCCAGATTTGCAAATTTAGGGTCGGTGTGGGGTGAGTTTTTAATTTTGGTTATTTTATATTTTTAAAAATGTAAAATTACCATTTTTAACCTTTTAAAATTAGTCAAAATCAATTATTTGATCAACTAACGGTCAAACTAAAAGAAACAATCAATTTGGACTTCAGCTGCGTACATTTTGAAATGTTTAGTACCATTGGTAGCAAAAATGAAAGGTTTGGTATTGTGGGTGACACAAATTAACAGTATGGACAAAGTCTGCTACTAAATTAACAAGCATTTTGGACTTCAGCTGCGTACATTTTGAAATGTTTAGTACCATAGGTAGCAAAAATGAAACGTTTGGTATTGTGGGTGACACAAATTAAAAGTATGGACAAAGTCTGCTACTAAATGAAATGTTTGGTACCGATGCTGCAATTATACCTAGTAACTATTATAATCATAGATGATTATAAATAGTATTATTCTTAAAGATACTGCTTTTCTTGTTCTCAATTATAATTTAACATATTTAAATGAATTGTTTAAATACGGTTGAGCCACATTATATTGAAAGAATGTATTTTGGAATAGTATATTGATGGAGAATATGGTTGAAAATGAAAAAAAAGTTATTAATGTGATGAAAAATATTATTTTATTGAAAATGTGTGATTGAAAGTGAGTAGAAGAATGAGAATGAAAATTTTAATGTGGTTCAAACAGGGACCAAGAAAATGTGCCGAGTTCAAGTATTCTCGTCATTTATTTAATAAAAATTATGCACGTATGAGGCGTTGAGAAAAGCGAATTCATCTTGCACTTGCCCTTGCAATTGCACATTTTTATGACAGAATTTGACCCAATCTAATAACTTGAATTTTAGACAAGGTGATTCTAACGCCCATTCGTCTCTCTGTGTGTAAATAATTTTTTGTTTTGGACCAGGAAATATCAACCTATGTGGTAAGCCATTGGATCCATGCAAACCAAAGAAGTCTACACCAAAAATTGCCTCCATAATAGCAGCTGTAGTGGCATTAGCAGTCATTATAATAGCATTTTTTATCTGCCGGCGACGCGCAAGGCCACTAAAATACGAGAAATCGGCCGAGATTTTCCCCGCCGAAGAGCCTATTCGCAAGGGTACTGGAAACTACAATGGTGAACAAGGAAAATTATACTTTGTGAGGAATGATAGGGAAAGGTTTGAATTGGAAAACCTACTCAGGGCTTCTGCAGAAGTACTGGGGAGTGGAAGTTTTGGCTCTTCTTATAAGGCTGTGGTTTTTAGTGGCCAACCATTTGTTGTGAGGAGGTTCCAACAAATGAATAATGTGGGAAAAGAAGAATTCTATGAACACATGAGAAGGCTAGGAAGGTTATCCCATCCTAATCTGCTGCCTCTTGTGGCTTTTTACCATGGAAAAGAAGAAAAGCTTTTGATCACTGATTTTGTCCCAAATGGAAGCTTGGCAAGTCACCTCCATGGTAAGTTATCTAGTGTTTGGTACATAGTACTCGACAAACTAAACATTCTACATTAATTTATTTTTGTTCCTTAATCATGTCAAGTGTCGTCCAGTTCAGCATACGAAACACAAGAAAAGTGCAGTTACAAGAAATTTGAAAAGTGCCATAATAAAGTATTAGGGTTGGTCCTATATATAGTTTTTCGGGGGTTGGGATTATATATTCCTTATGGACTCGTGACTTGAGCACATTTGAATTTCCTGAATAGGCAAACGAAGTCCAAACCAATCAAATCTTAATTGGCCAATGCGTTTAAAAATCATCAAAGGTGTTGCAAGGGGGTTGGCCTACCTATACAAAGAGCTGCCAAGCTTAAGTCTGCCACATGGCCATCTCAAGTCATCCAATGTTCTCCTAGACAACACTTTTGAACCGGTTCTATCTGATTATGCACTAACACCAGTGATCAACAAGGAGCATGCTCAGAGATTCATGGTAGCCTACAAGTCACCTGAATCCACAAAAAGTGACCGCGTAACAAGGAAGACAGATGTGTGGAGCCTTGGGATTCTAATACTCGAGTTGCTCACAGGACGATTTCCAGCTAACTATCTGAAACACGGTAGAGGACCAAATGCAGATTTGTCAACCTGGGTTAATTCTGTTGTGAGAGAAGAGTGGACAGGTGAGGTATTTGATAAGGACATGAGTTTAGGAAGGTATGGAGAAGGTCAGATTCTCAGGCTACTGAAGATTGGAATGTGCTGCTGTGAATGGAATGTGGAGAGAAGGTGGGATTTGAAGGAGGCTATTGAGAAAATTGAAGAATTGAAGGAAAGGGAAAATGACGATGAATACTCTTCCTACACAAGTGAAGGAGAATTATATTCCTCAAGAGCACCAACTGATGAAGACTTTTCATTTTCTAAAGCATGAAATTTCAGAAGCTGGAAATAATTTCAACTTTTTTCAATCTACATGGTCTCTACATGCAGATATGTAGATATGCAGTAGATGTATGCAATTCCTTTTACAAAGCTTATTTGTGTTATATGTTTTCGAAAGACACTACGTACATTTCATGCTAATGTTGTATCGAGATCCTCTTAAGCTATTTTCTATTCATTCCTGTAATAGTACTTAGAGATGTAGATTTAATAATTTCATCAATAAAAGTCTTAAGCAATTTACAGAATAAATTTCTTCTGACAGTGAGTCAAACAGAACTGGATTGCAATTTGAAGCAATTTTTTGTTTTCATTCTTTTCAATTGATTTATATAAATCACATACAAGGTATGGTATTATAGTACATGAAAAAATAGAAGGAAAAGGTAGATCATTTTAGGCAAAAAGTTTAGTGCAGGGCCTTTGCAACTGTTATAGCATGTCATCAGTAGTTCATCCTGATGTAACTGAAATTACTTTTCAAAAGGGCATAGTAACTTGGAAGTGGCAGGAAAGAAAAACTTGCTGTTCATACCTATAACTACTTTTTGGTCACCTGTGCTTTTAACTTATCTCTCAGCTCCCCATGCTGATTGTGCAGATGATGCATAACTTAAGTCCTGCAACACTTGTTTGTAAAAATATATTGAACTGAATGTAATTGACTGTGGGAATAAATATACTAATTAGCACATAATACTCTTATCTTTCATTGTTATTGTCGAAAACATTCATACCTTTTTATCTTTCTTTTTTTTGGCATTTTCATCCTTAGTGACACATTTGGTTGCTTAAAACGTCATTTTCATCATTTCCATCTAATTTCTCATTTAAGTGAAGGGTATTCTCGTCATTCTCCTCTTTCTTCGCCATTTGAACCTTTTTCTCTTGTGTTTTTCGTCTAAAATCAAACCTTTAGTTTCTTCACAAAGGGTCCGTTTGATTGCGAGGTGGAAAATGGGTGGAAAGAAAATAAATTACAGGGAAAGTAATTGCCTAGAAATTGTTTTCCAAAGAATTTTTAATTAAGTGTGTTTGATTGATATAATTTTTCACTTGAAAAATTTTAAAATTTTGTGTTCGTTTGGCCTTCGTTTGCATCAAAATTGCCCATTAAAGTGATAATTTTTTCCACACTTGATTATAAAATTTGTTTTCATTGCCAAAAAGTATGAAAAAAAAATGTTTCCTAAAAAATTATTTTTTTAATCAAAATTTAGTGTTCGTTTGGCCTTCGTTTGCATCAAAATTGTCCATAAAAGTGAAATTTTTTTTTTACACTTGGTTATGAAATTTGTTTCCATTGCTATAAAAAAAAAATAAAAAAAAAATACGTGCAGTCAACTGGATGAAAATAAGCGCGTGAGCCTTGGGGAGAGAACATTTTCCAATCAATTTTTGGCACATCAAACAACACATTTGGTGGGAAATGGAAAAGAAATTCCAAGTTCCAAGGAATTTAATGCATATCAAACATAGCCTAAGAATTTGTCTACACACAAATCACTAATTTTTGGTGCATTTGGATTCAAAATGATGTCTTTATTCTTTCCGTGTTGTATGTAGGTAGTGTTCAAATTTTTAACACTGTCCAAGCATCCCACCATTTCTTGTTGGCCAACAAGCATGGAAGCTATGGACAAAAAGAGAATGTGAAAGATGAAATCAACACTGTCTTTTCCAACTTCAGCAAGTAAAACCCTTTCGTTTTTTGGGTCGATCAAAAGCTTCAAGATCAGTTTGGATTTTGCCATTTCTTTTCTCACTGTTATTCTAGAGTTCTTGTATGTTCAAAGTGTCGTTCAACAGAACTTGTTTATACATATGCTAACGAGGGGTTTGATTTTTAGTCATCTTTGGCTATTGAAGTATCCAAGATTTCTTGTCATCTCCGTCGAAATTCTTGATTTTTGAATGGTTTAGTAAAATATTATAGACAACACATTGATGGACATAAATTCCTAGTGAAGAAATTGAAGGTTAATTTTCAGAGGAAGAAATAGATGAGACAGTCCAAAGTGTACATCATCTTTGACACTTGCTTTGTTTTCAACAAATTATCAAAGGAAAAACTATTTTATTTAAAAATAAAAAATTATCAAATGACAATTTGTCAGGTGACAAACTAACAAACTTGGTGTACTACGCCAAGCATGATTGTAAACAAAAAGGTTCCAAAAAAATGTGCATAAAATTACTTTAGACAAGGAAACTTGACTATGGCTGGCCAAGGGAGCTGCACTGAACCGTACTGAGTTGGACTCGCTAACTTCTGCAACCTCTTTCAGTTTGTTCAGTTCTGGCAGGACGACTGGACAACTTAAAGAAGATCCGGTCTGTCTTTCCTTCTTAATCAGAACACCTGAGTGCTAATTTGGCAAAGCTTAGGGCCTCTTCAAATTAAGGACCAATCAGGTACAGCAGGGTCCAGAATATCAGGGAAGGTTCCTTTCTCAATAGCTCTTTCAACGTGATGAGTCAGACCCATTGGTGGCTTGCCCGTAAGAAGCTGCAAGAATGTGATCCGGGGAGTATATATCAGATTTTACGCCAAGCATTCCCGTTTGCTGATACTCTTCCATTGTTTCCTCTCAGAAGCGTAAGAGCTCCAGTTTTGGCGGAAACTAGTTGCTTTACCACTATTTTCTTTTGATAATTACATTCTCATCCTATTATTTTCTATTTATTCACTTACAGTCCCTGTAGTTTTAAATTTTTCAAAGAATTCCGTATTCCGACTTTAATTGAGTTTGAAATATTAATTGGATCACTAAACTTTAATTTATCCTAATTCAATAATGAAAATTTAATTTAATCATTATACTTCGTTCATCTAAAAATTTAAATTGTTCAAAACATAAATTTCAATAATATACGCACAACATATATAGCACGGCGAAGCGAAACTTTCCGCACGTACATTAGTCGAGTACAAGAGAGAATAAATCAAGTCTACGTAAATGCACAAATAAGCATTAACAGCAAGCTAAATGGAAACAACATCATCCTCGGAACATCTTCTCCCCGAGAGGGGGGAATCGGCTCTACTTTGACCCGGGAGCAACATGAGATTCCCAAGACCACATCTCGGACAGACCGCTCACAGCATCACTCATAACTGCATTGCTTGCACTGCCATTAAAGGTCTCAGCATTTTCATGTCCAATGGCTGAACTTGTTAAACCAGGATACAGAGTATTATCGTAGGTGATTGTTGGCGACATGTTATCCATCCGGATCATGTTACTGTTCATAAATGTTTGGGGAGTGTCTAAATAATTTTGAAGAAGGTGGCTCAAACTCGAAGTCAATGAGCCTCGAGCCACCATGTCTTCCGCCAGTTTCACCTGAAAGAAACAACACGGAAATCAGCAGAGAAATAGGGACGAAAGATCTTATTTAGCATCTTTTGTAGCGTTCCACGTTGAGAATTAGTTTTCTTACTATCTATTTTTTCCGATATTGAAGTTAACTCTCAATCCTTCTTTCCTAAAACAGCGATCCATAAAAAAAAAAAAAAAAACCAAACGGATACCAAACTTTCAACATTTTTCAGGTGAAAAATTATATCAATCAAACACAATTAATTACAATTTCGAATAAAGCAAATTTTAAGCAATTCAATTCCCTGTAATTCATTTTATTTCCACCCAAATTCCACTTTTGCAATCCAACGAATCCTAAATATAAAATCAAGCTAACTTAGCTCAATAATATGTAAGTCAGACGATACAAAAAATAAAATGAAATACGTTTAACACAGCGGCTTAGAAGCATGTGTGTGAGTTGTTTATAATGTATTTAAATTATATACAAATGGAATTGAGTGGTAATTAAATAAGGGCTCGTTCAGTAGGGATTAAAATCGAAAAACTAGTCATTATTGTTGACTTTTATTAGACGAGTAAGACTTAATAACGACTATATTTTCAATTTTAATTGGATTTTAATCCCCTACCGAACGGGGCCTAAGTATGTTGTAATTGTGCTCCCACAAATTATATTAATAAAAAACTATTCGATCGATTATAAACGAGTGGAAAGCAAGGGCTAAATGTGCAATATTTCTTATTGAAGTCACTTCACAACTTTATTATGTAAACTATTCAGTTAGGATAGGATTCCATTTCGGGCACTTCACCGATATCCCTGAAAAGTAACCAAGGGGCATCGTATTCGTTCAGAATCAACTTTTTGGAATGTAAAATTTCTCTTTGCTTTTTGGGTCTCACGTTATGCGCAGCAACCAAGAATGTCAGAAATCTTGCTGTTTAGGGCTCTAGGGTACCACAAATGGACCACTGAGAGAATCAACTTTAGGCTTTTTAGCATTGGAAAGTAAAGTGGGGACTTGAACATATGAAAGCAATTTCACACCATTAAGGGAATCACATTGAAGAAACTAGACTAGAGTAGATGGTCAATTTATGAGGGGAACTAAATATAGGAAATTGTAGCTACTAGTTAATGGTCTATTTCAAGGTCGGTTGGGATGGTTAGTTGGCTGCACTTATGTGAACCACGGCGTCTTTGATTCGAGTCAATGATGAGTTGGACTTGGATGTCACAAATTTCACATAGTAAATTAAACGATCAGTGCAAGTAACTTTTTGTCATGTCAATTGTCGATAACAATTCTAGCCTCTGTTTGGTGGCATTTTTGTGGAGATAATGCATTTTTTTAATTGATGTGATGGAGAATATGTGATTGAAATAGAAAGAAAAATTATCGATGTGATGAAAAATATTATTTTATTGAAGAACGTGTGATTGAAAATGAGTAGAAGAATGATGATGAAAAATATAATGTGGCTCAAACAGTGACTTTCAGTAGTCCTAGCAAAGTGTGGGTTAATTTACCAATTTTGGCATTCTAAATTCTCATTCTTTCATTTATTTTTAATCACACATTGTTCAATAAAATAATATTTTTAATTACATTAATAATTTTTTCTTCTTTTTCAACCACATATTTTCCATCAATCTGTTATTTCAAAAATATATTCTTCTAAAATAATGTGGCTCAAACATACACTTTATGAAAATTTAATTCAATAGTAGTTCTAACGGAATAAAGAAATAGGTTTTAATCTTAATTAAAATCAACAATTAATTTTAACTACTTATTTCATGGGATTCATATATTTTTTTACCACACATTTAGTCATTTTTTAAATTAAAATCTACAAAAAATCTGATTTTAATTTTCACCAAACAAAAATCAATTCAAAAATGGAGTACAATTTAAGATCGGCTAGAATAAGGTGATTCCATCGATCTATGATAGGTTAGAAAACACGGTAAAGGTTAATGGAGTTAAGAAACCTTGGCTCTTAAAGCTTCAACATCTGATTTAAGCACTCGATTATTTGTTGCAGCATCTTTGAATTTCTGAGTAGCGTATGCAAGCTGTGTGGAGTAAGTGTCGTGTTCTCCATTTAGTTTCTCGACCTGTGTGAAGTACAAAGTCGAGTTAGGACATCATAACATTTTCGGTTAATACAAGCAATCAATAGAATGAAATATAAGGAAGTTGATTTAGAGGATCTTCTAAGAGCATATAGAACAAATACCGAAAAAGATGTTCACCTCTCGATTAAGTTCTGCTAAATGTGCTTGTTTTCTTTTCCTTGAGCGACGAGCAGACTCCCTGTTTGAAATTTTCCTGAAATGCCATTCACCATTTCAGGCTACTTGGACTTCAATTTTCATAGTCTTTTATCTGAATCACACTATACCTTCTGTCGCGTTTTATATCGACATGATCTATGCTTTGTTCGCAAGAACCAGCTTCAAACTCTAGGTCATCTTCATCCGATTGATCTTGCGAGGAACCACTGCTAGCTCTGGCTGGTTGATTATCCCGGCCATTCGACTTAGTAGCAGATGAGGGACTATTAACTGACAAATGATAAACTGATTTTACCATCAAATTGCAATAAAGTTGCAAGAAATTCCACGTGGTACATGATCGAAGTAACAGTTATACAATAAATAATTATGAAAAGATGATTAGTCAAAATTTTACGCAACTGGAATTGTGGATTTGTTGAAATCTCGTGAGGTTGCACACGCCACTTATTGATGATAGTGAATCCATTGTTGTCGATATGTTAGGCTGCTCAGCAGTGAAATTCCCAGGTAAATATTGATTATCCGCAAATGAGCTACAACTTGACAAAGGCGTTTCCTGGAATTGCAGACAGCATTTCAACATTAACAGCTTATTTGGATAAAAGATAGCAAATCATTCGTGTGTAAAATATGTTTAATTGACCGTAGAGAAAACGAGAAACGAAGAATAGAAAACTTTTAAGAGTTAACGACTTCTAGCGAGGCCGAGCACTTGTCCCCCAACTGGTTTTCCGAAGCTGACTACAGGGTTCGACTATAAGTTCAGTGGGGTCACTCGGCCTTGGTGCCGGACTTCAGCCTCGAATCACAAGGCAACCAGCATGCCAAACAATTCCCTAGGCCTACTTATATGGGTCTGCCTCATCGTGGTAATTCTAGATATTGAGGAACGTGACACGCGATTGTGACAAGGCATGCCTTCACGGTCATTACCGGATAAGTACGACAAAGACACGGCCCCCTAGTCGTGACCTCCCTTACTCCCTTCTCACATCATCCATAAATTTCAAGTAAGTAAAGATGCAAAAATAACTAATAAACGAAACTACATCAATACAAACACAAGATATCTCATGTATACTAACAAATTTTGCAAGCGAGAAATTAAAATCCTACGAATTGCAAATGAATATTTCGATTCCCATATGCAAAAATGATGCTTAAATACCCCGACAGAATGGCTCATTTGAGGTTAATGGACTCTGATACTATATTATAAAATTTAGTGTCATATGACTTGTTTATTTAAGGTTAATGAGCTCTAATGCTATAGACCAAACCTTTGTATGTGAGGTCAGTGTTTTTACACTTCGACGGGGAATTTTACCCTTAAACATCAACCTATATTCCAACTTATAAAAAAAGTGGTTCATAAACATCTTAATCACTAGTAAAGTATGTTTTTATACATAGATTAAAGAAAGAAATTTAGGTGTGAAATTAACTAACCGGATTTTTGAATGGAAAGAAAATTCCTGCATCGTCCACATTAAAGAAATCATCATCAGCGCCACAAAAAATCTCAGCTTTCTGTTGAATTTTCTTCTCATATTCTGAAGCAAAAAGCTCGTGGAGAACCATTTCAGAAGGGCTCCGCTTCATGTCACTGCAACCAAAAACTGAAGTATTTTTCACTAGCGATTTTCTATTACTATTCATCGCTTATAAGTGGTAAATAAGTAATTATTTTAACTTGCTTAGCTCTGAAGAATGTGTAGTTCCGTGTGCAAAATGACTGTGTGTTGGAGCATGAGGGAGAGAGAAGGGGGGGAGAATGTAGAAAGGGATTGAAGGAATATATAATAACAGGTGGGGGAAGGTGAAGCCGGGGGGTGGCTTCCCTACGAAAGAAAAAGTTGGAAATCGTTGCATGGAGTCACCAAACTTTGGCATATGGATTTCCCTTTTTGATTATTGAATAACATTATCAACTTATGTTAATTCATATGTCATTTTAAATACGTAGATATGAATCTTCTTTAAGATAATTTATAAATGAATGTTATTTGATGGAGATTAAAATTAGATTTTTAATATATTTTAATAAAAGTTGATAAAATGTATGATTGAAAAATTGTGTATCTCATAAAATGTGTGATTAAAATTAATTATTGATTTTGATTTAAATTAAAATCTAAATTTTAATACCTAATGTACATGGTTTAATATCACATATGGATATTAATCTAAATAAATAACATTGTTCTTGATTATGAATAATTTTATTTTAAATTACTTATTTTTTCAAATATAATTTAAAAGTTCTTTTAGAAAACAACTTCTATAAACATATTCTTAAATCTATAGTCTACAATGTGCAATCTAATTTTTTTAGTAGCACGATCTAGTTTATATTTTCAAGATATTGAGGGTGTTTGGTGTGGATTAAAATCATATTTTTAGTGGATTGTGATAGAAGTTTTTAAAATATGTGGTTGAAAAGACGCGAGACTCATGAAAAATGTGGTTGAATTGATTGTTTGACTTTGATTTAGATTAAAATCAAATTTTAATCCGGTCCAAACAGGCCCATCGTAACATTTATAACAATATTGGGTGTGGTTCTTGCTACTTTCATCCTCTTAAAGAAAATAACATAGTCAACTAGATAGCTTATTTTGTTGAGCTTTGACTAAGTTCAATGTATTGTGCACTTTATTGGCGATCTTAAATTAATGAAATGGTTATATTGCTTTCATAAAAAAAAAAAAATTATTCTTTTTACTAATAAAATTTGAAAAAAAAAATGAAGTTTTAAATTACTTTATAAGAAAGTAACATTTATATTTATCCAAATAGGGAAGCAAAAAAGTGGGTATAACTTAATCTCTAAGAAAGTAATTTCCAGTCATGTTTGATACACATTCTTTCAAAATACTTTTTTTTTTTCAAAATTCATTTTTAACCACACATTCTTCAGTAAAATAATATTTTACATCACATCAATAACATTTCCTTACTTTTAACCACACATTTCTCATCATATCATTATTTAAAATACATTCATTCCTCAATAATATATATCAAACATGCCCTCAATTTTAGCCAAACATGCTACAACTACTATTTTGTCGAGTATTAATTTAGAAGTTGCTTTTTCACTAAAAAAATATTTTGAAAAGTAAGTCTTGCTTTATTCTCTAATAAAACAACTTTTAAAATTTAACAAAACATGCTAACATTGGTTTGTTTGTGCATCATGGGACAACTGTCTTTTGTTTTTTTCAGAACGCCGGTTGAATAATAATTATAATAATAACGAATAAATGAATATATTATATTTTTTAATGATTTAAATATTTATTATGGACAAAAGTCCTGAATTTAAATCTCTTTATGAAAACTTTGTGGATGCCAATTTTTTGATAAAAGAAAACATCAAACAAGATAGTGTTAAAGATAAATCAAATAATTTATAGAAGGGGTTGTCAAGAAAATTGAACGTATAATTGTTTATAGCAATTTTGCTCATTTGGCCTTACAATAATTCAATTGATTGATTCATCCTTGATACTCAAGATGCTAATATCAAAATTTCCAAATTAACTTCCATTCTCCTTGAGGGTGAAGAGTGAGGCCAATTTGTGTGAACTACTCAACAACAGCCAGCTAGTTGACTCGTCTTAATGAATAAAAGTACAATTTTAGTAAAAACAAATTGTCGAACAAGTGGCTCGCGAACTCGACTTGGCCAACCAAGGACCGAGTGCGTGGACAAGTCGAGCTAGACTTCAATTGAGAGAGTTAGCTTGCGCTTGACTCACTATATTTAATACATCTAATTATCCTACAAATCCCTTTTTTTTTTTTTTTTATTTCCTAAGAGTACGTTTACTATATAGTACCTTCGAAAATAATTTTTACTTTTACTTTTCTCCAATAATGTTCAGTTCAATATATTGAAAAATTAGGGTTACACGATGAGCGGTACAATTAGTAATTATAAGAAACCAAATGGGCTTTATATTAAATAAGTGGGTGAGTAATGGACATTGCTTTGAACAAGTACCAATTAGTAAAGTTAAATCATATGCCTTGAAAAGTAGAATATTAAAGTTAAATCATAGACACAATCTGCTTTTTTCCGTCTATAAAATCACTTTTTTTGGCCTAAAAAAGACAACTTTTGCTTTCCCCCTCTCGTGTTCAGTTCTTGCACTACGTGTCTAATTTGTCCATCATTCTTCCAAAAAAATAAAAATAAAAATTCTCTAAAACTCATTTTTAATCACACATTCTCACAATAAAATATTTTGTATATAAACTCAAAACTCTTTTCTATTTTTTAATTATATATTCTCCAAAAAATCACTATTCTAAAACTCATTTTTCCCTAGAAAATTCTTTTAAATGGACATCAAACGGGGGGCTTAACGTTCAAAGATACAGTGATACTGCAAACCTGGTTAATAAATTAACCTTTATAAAAAGCTATTTTGTATGAAGATAATATAGATATCCCTGTTTGGTATAAATTAAAATATGATTTTTAATAAGTTTTGATATATTAAGTGGATGGAAAGTTGTGGATTTCATGCAAGGCCGACCTTGAAATTTATAAGGCCCTAAGCAACAAATTGTTATGAGGTCCTTAAATATAATTTTTTAAGTAAGCGTAGAAATATCTTAACATCAATCATGGTTGATCCAAATTCAGATTATCTATAACTTTTGAAAAATGAAATGAGCTCTTTTAAATAAATAACTTTTTTTTTTTTTTAACATTCATAGAAGTTAATTTATAAATTTTATAAGGTTAGCAAAAAAATTATATGGGAGATTTCTTTATTTTTTTATGCATTGATTTCTTTCTTTCTTTTTTGGTAGATCTTGATTTCTTTTTTGGTAGATCTTGATAGATAGAAAAACAAAACAAAATACAACACTAGGCAATAATTTAAGGGAAAATTTCGTATTTAAGAGATTTTTTTAAAAAAATAATAACATTCGAGTTTTATTGATAAACCCTCACTTCTGGCGGAAGAAAACCATGGTCATAATTAATTACGAAACTAGAAAAGAAGGCAAATTACATTTATCTAAACGAATGCAGCCAATTGTAGAAACAGTGAAACTGGAGATTGATTCTAAGAAATCTGAACGATCTTGAGATTCAAGATGCGCTAAAGAATCTGTCACATGGTTTGCTTCTCAATAAATATGTAATATATCGACAGATATGACATGAGCAAACTCTAATATATCCTCCCAAATCTGCCGAACAGACCAAGGTATGGTAACATGATGATGAAACCAATAAACCACCACATTAAAATATATTTCTATAGCAATCCTCTCTATGCCAAGGACATGGCATATTTGAATGTCTATCTTAAGAGCTGTTACCTCCGCTAAAGTGTACTAACCAACTCCAAGAGAATGATAGATCCCAAAAATTACTTTCCCCTGCCAATCTCGAAGCAATCCACCGAAATCAGTTGGGCCTGGATTTCCTGCACTAGGGAACCATTTTACACGAAATGAAGCTTTGACTCGTATTGGCACCATAGGGATGTGTAGCACCTGTGAATAATAAAAAGAAAGAGACAATTTCTTTGGTTTTAGCATACCATCAATTCATGTAGCCAACATTTTACTTTAACACAAACTTTGTGCAAGTTTACAGCCTCGTCCTTAAATCTTGCAGAATTTCTAGCCAACCAAAGCTCCCAGGAAAGAAGTGGTGCGATTAGAAAAGCTATAAGATGTTCATGTGTGGACCTACCAAAATGAGCATCCCAAAATAACATGGTATCCCACCAAGAAATATTAGCAGGAATTCTAACTCCAAATAATTTTTCAAAATATTGCCATGCTTGAAAAACAATAGAACTGGTTGCGAAAACATGATCTACTGTTTCTACATGACCTTGCGAACAACAGTGACAGTTGAAGACAATAGGAATCCCACAACACCAAACCACTAATGACAAGGTAGCAAATAATCTTATAAGGTAGAGAGAAAGGTCTAGTATTTCTGAGAAGAGACCAAGTTGAGCTAGTAGAGAGTAAACCATTGCTGCAAGGGCACCACTGCAACCACATTACCATCACAGCAACCACGACACCACCGCTTACGACACCGCACCCTGCACCACTACCGCACTATTGCACACATCACCACAACCACCACAATCACAAACCCAACACACCATCACCACCACTAAACAATTAATCACCACACCACTTAATAATTAAAAAATAAAATAAAAGAACCAACGATGGTTCTACCACCACGAGGCGCCGTTTCACTGGGTCATGTATAGCAGTGTGTAGGGTCGTGCTCCCCGCACGACCTCCGGAGCCGTCAGAGAGAAAATAAAGATGTGGGATGTGATCCGTGATTTTGGAATTTTTAGGGTTTGGGTGGCTGTGAATTAGAGAGAGAAGATAGAGGGGATTGAATATTTGAATTAATATATGATTTTTGTATAAACAAAATTTAGATTTGATTTTTGAAATTGGATGTTAAACAATTTAGTTGGGTGCAATTTCCACATAATTTAATTATAGATCCACTTTATTTCTTAAACAAGAATGTAAGACTATGTTTGATAACCTCTCTTTTCCATGGAAAATAGAAAATATTTTCCATTTCCATGCAAAATAATTGTTTGATGAGTAAAATTTGGCCAAGAAAATGTTTTCCCTCCCCCCACCCCCATGCGCCATTTCCCTTGGAATTGTGGAAAAGGTTTTCCCACCATTTTGGTGGGAAAAGCTTTTTCCAGGTTCTGCCATTTTTTTTTTTTTTTTTTT
>CAIGRF010035072.1:0-11658 GCA_903798235.1 Fraxinus ornus | reverse complement strand
ACACCTGTCAATATGACCATTTGTAAACATTTAATGCTAATCTTTTGATACTTGTCCGTCAAAACTAAATAAATCATGGCCGAAGAAAGAGAAAAATAAATTGACCTAAATTGACCTCTTGAGATATGAATTTTAAACGCACTACACAAGCACGCAATCAAATAGGACATGGATTCTATTAATCCACAAAGACACACAAAAACTATGATTAAACTGTAAGAAATGTCCTCAATGTGTCAAGGGCAACAGGTGGAAGTAGGCCACAAATGTCAAATCAAGTAAGAAACAAATTATTTGGGGTCTAGGGTTGGTTGCAAAAGAAACTAGAGAGTTGAGGAGTTGAGGTCAGGAAGCAGATCCTACAATGTGATGATGATCAGGGTTATTAAGCAAAGTAGATCTCTGATCAATGGCACAAAAAAACAAGAGAATGGCAAACATATTAACAATTAATGCCAGTGGAACACAGCAATACACAAATATCTGTCCAAATAGTTATACTACTGATTTGCAATTATATAAAAATTTGCTGAAAAACAACTTTTTCTCATGAAAATTCTATTATTATATACCTCTGATTCAATGTTCGTTGCTGTATGCTGTGTTTCTGCACACAAATATCGTTCGAGGATCCTCTCCATGCTGTAAAGAAATCAAGAATTTAATGGTTTTAGAATTATCAGAGCTGAGATAACGAAATAATTACTTTGTTTATGATTTATGAAATACAAAGAAAAAAAACCACATAATCATTGTAGTATTAAGAAAGAAAAATAAGCTGAAAAGAGACATATATATACCAGGCATCAGTAGCATATTCATAGAGCTTCCCGTTGGCTGAAAACACAATCAAAGCAACATCTGCATCACAAAGTACAGATATCTCATGAGCTTTCTTGAGCAGCCCAGATCGCCTCTTCGAAAACGTCACTTTCTGGAAGAATCGCCGGAGAGAGATCTGGGAGGTGGGATGTCGGTTTTGAAATGGAGAGGAAAACAGGATTTGGAAATAGGGTTGATAAACGGGTCGGTTCGGGTTGAAAAGGATTAAACCATGACCCGACCCGACCCGACCCGACCCATTTTTTTTATTAAAATTGACCCGAACCGACCCGACCGGTTCGGGTCGGGTCGGTTATGCGGTTTTGGATTTTTTGGGCCCAGCCCTAATAATAGATCCAATAATAAAGTAACATTGCCCTTATTCCTCAAAAAATAAGTGAGTGCAAGTGAATTAGTCTAGTTAACTAATAATAAGTTTGTTACAACATTTCAAAAAATGTCGATTTTTGATATTATTGGATGCATAAAAGAGTTTACATGAATCGTAGAATCAATCAAAAGGTTTCAGTGCGAAGGTGGACGAGTCGGGGCTATCCTAACCTTGGCTGCAACCACTAAGAGCTTCTTTCGGCTAGGCCACTGCATGCAAAGATTTTAGCATGGATGGGAATGGCCGCCAATGTGCTTGAAGCGACTGCTCCTCACTCTCACATGTTCAATTTTCCTTCAATTGTTTATATCTTTTCATATGAAATTGTTTATGTAACTCTAAATATGAAGTGATGTGACTCACGTGGATGATTGTAAATCTTAATAACTTATAGTTTCAACATCTATGAACAAGATTGGTAATTTATATATATTTGAGAATCATATTGATATGATGCCTAAATAATGTTCACTATTCCCTTGTTCTTGTGTAATAAACCACGATCGCATCTTTTTCTTACATTAACTTGTTTGTAATTTGTCATTCTAGAGAACAAACATATATCTTGTGTATAGACATCTTTAATCCTTGGAATTCGGATTGTATTTATAGATGTACAACGCAGACAACAAAATGACTTCATTGTAATCTAGAAGTAGAAAGATTTCTAAAGAAGCATAAACTAAAAATGGGTCAAAAGAAAGAGTTAAAGCATAATTATAGAGGGTTTGGTGAGAAAAGGAAAGCATGAAATCAATGTAGTTTTGTATGGTAGGTGAAGATGAGATCTAGTTGTTTAATGTTACTCCCTCTTCTTACTCATTGGTCTTAAGTATTGTATTACCTCATGGTGATGAAAAATATATTAAAATATACACATTTTAATTGACTATACTTGGCTTAATCGATAATTTTAGTCATGGATGAATGACAAGAATTTAAAATATTAGCTGACAATTCAAATTTGATTTTTTTTTCAATAAAAATGTGAGACAATTTTTTAGCATTATGAATTTTAAAATTCAGAACTCTGATATGTTCAAGATTCAATTTTGTAATAATTTTATGTTAAACAAATAATTTTATGTTAAACAAAAAGGAAGTAGCTAGCATTTTAAAATAAGCAGAAACTTTTTTTCATATTGGTATAAATAGTTTACACATTTTAATTTTAATTTTAAAACACTGCAAATTAATTCTATAACTGTTCATGCTTTGAAAATGATAATGCTCTAAGTACATATTTTTTTACCTAACAGGTATTCGAACTGACAAGTGACGGTCGTAAAAAATTATGTACAACTAGAATTTTTCTTTTGAAAAATGGGTCAAAAGAAAAGTTAAAAGTATAATTATAGAGGTTTTGGTGAAAAAATGAAGGACTCCTCTTGGTGTACGGGGAACCCCTACCAAACACACACAAATAAGGGTGGGGTGGGTATTTTTGGAGTGATTTTTTAATGAGTGGGACCCACCTCATGTGAGAGGCCGACTCTGGCCTGGCAGAGGAGCTTAATTCAAAAATGAAAGTGATATGATCTGGGGTGATCCACTTTTCACTTTGAATTCGTAGCATGTTGGAGAGAGATTTGAGCCAAGTCCGAGACTTCAAAGAGGTGATAAAAGCTATACATTTACTTGTTTGAGCAAAGAAGTCCTTAATATCGAAGTTAACATGCCAAGGAACAAGTTTGGTGAAGGGGGCGAGGTTGGAAATCAATTGGATCAACACAAAAAATTATACATTGGTTTTCAGTCTCATATTGAGACCTATATTTGACACTGTAAACGGTCGAATTGGAGGATGATTTCTGAAGTAAAGTTGTAGCCCTTGAAGTAAGCTTTTCAACGCAATTTGAATCACCCCAATCGGATATCGGGAGAGGAAGTTACAACCAAAATAGTGAAGGCTGTCCGGCGGGGAAAATGTTCAACTATGCGGTCGCATAGTTAAACTTGCATGCGACCGCATCCATGCCTTCAGTGATTTTTCAAGGCTAATGAAGGTCTTCTATGCGACCGCATAGAAACCTTCTATGCGGCCGCATAGAAGAAATCCGGGGAGAATATTTCCAATTTTCGCGAGTTCCCTAATTTGACTAGAATTCCTTTTATATTTCGATTCTTACAATATTTTATCATTATTTCCAATTTTTAATTAGATTTTAGGGTTTAGTATAAATAGTTATTTCCATTCATTGTAATTTGATAACTTTTGACATAATGAAATATTGAGATTTTTCTCTCTTCTTGTTCTTCATGAACAAACCCGAACTTATCAAATATGATGAATATTTGTGGCGTTCAAACCTAGAACTTATCAAAGGATTAGGCACCCTTTGTGGCGTTCGCAAATCGAGGTTCTTGTTCCGGGTAATTAATGGGTCAGATCTCTAACGAGTGATCTTGGTTCTTAGTACGGGTCGAACAACGGGTCGAGATTCTATCGTCTACAACCTGGATTTGGGCTTTCTTGGGTTGGTTCAGCTTGGTAGTGGGTTCCCAAGATATATTCTTGGCTGGGTTCGCATCAGTTGGTATCAGAGCTTGGGCTCCAGATTCATGTTCTATCATTTTTTTTTTTTTTTTGAGTTTTTGTTCTTCGTGTTCTTGTGTCCAGTAAAAATTTTTAGTCTTAGATCCAAAAAATTCCAAAAAAAGAGTCAAAAGTTGTTTTTGGGCTAATCTAGCATCCAAATCAACTTTCGTTTGTTTTGTTGTTCTCATAATCAGTTTTTGAGTTTATCTTAAAAAAAAAAAAAAATTACTGTTCATCCGTACGGTACTATTCATCCGTACAGTCCAGGAAAAAAAAAATACTTTTTTTGATTTCTTGGAAATTGTTCAATATCCTAATATCAATTCCACTCCAAATATCTTTTTCTTTCTTTCCAATCCAAATTCAAGAACCACTTTCTTGGATTAAATTATCTACTCATCCAATTATCATATTCCTTACTTTCTTGAGTTTTCATGATTACACCACATAAAGGGAATGGATGGTGATTGGGGTTATATTTTTCAATCTCGGTGTTATGTGGGTAGTAAGGTATGTTGTCTAGCTATTGATAGGGACTACATATCAAACTTGGCCAGCATCACTATGGTTGAAGAATTGGGGTTACTTGTTCAACAACATCCTAGTCCTTATAGGCTGACTTGGTTGAAGGGGTGTGGAAAGGTAGATGTGACTCAGCAGGTTCTTATAAAATTCACCCTTGGGAGATATAGTGATGAGGTGTGGTGTGATGTAGTTCCTTTGAGATCGTTCCATGTATTGTTGGGGAAGCCTTGGAGGCGTGAGAAGAAAGCTGTGTATGATGTGGTGAGGAACATGTATAGTTTTCTTCGGGACGGGGTGAAAATTACCTTGGCTGGCTTAACAACACAAGGGGCTTATGATGATCAGCTCAAGGTGGGAAGAGAGGTAGAGAGGAAAAAGAGAGAAAAGAGTGAGGTGGCTGAGTGCGGTGAAAAAAGAGAGGAGCCACATGAGGGAAAAGAAATAGAAAACAAAAATGAGAGTGGAGAGGTGGTTGATTTGGAGAAAAAATGGGAGATTCTACAAGAGGGTGAAAAGGAAATTGAGCATGAAATTTCAAAAGGCGAAGTAGAGCTACAAAAAGAAATTGAAGGAGAGCCCTTGGAGGTGAAGGAGGAGTTGGAAGTGACCTTAAAAGAAGATGAGCGAGAAGTTGAGGGGGCTTTGGTGGAGACTAACAATTCCCTCCCTATTTTGAATACTTCTGTTTTGCAGGTTACCGAAGAATTATTTCCACCAAACTATCCCATTGGAATACCACCCGACCCGGGGATTGAGCTTCAAGTTGACTATCAAGGTGTGGATGAAATTGAACTACAACATCTTCACTTGGAAGTTTTCATATTACCGAAGGTTGACTTTGTGATTCCTGAGGAGGTAAAGAAGCTGCCATGGAAAGAGTTCATATGCAGTGGATTGCACTACCAAGGAGATAAGATGGGAGAGCTGAGTCTATTTGCAGTTCCACTGTTACAAATACCTAGGCGGAGTGAGAGATGGATGAAGCACAGTTATTCACCAATAGAGGTTATCTTTGGGGCATCTCACACTTTCAAAAGGAAGCCATTGGCAAGAGCACACTTTGATTTATGTGCTGGGTTTTGGGTGTTCATACAGAAGAGGCGGGTTCGAATTCAAAAAAGGTCCAAATTGCATCCTAGAGGGGATAGACCGTTTCATGTTCTTGCATTAATTGGTGACAAGGGTTATAATCTAGGCATTGAAGGTATGGATTCGAGGACGAATCCTCTTGAAGAGGGAGAGTATGATATGATCCGGGGTGATCCACTTTTCACTTTGAATTCGAAGCATGTTGGAGAGAGATTTGAGCCAAGTCCGAGACTTCAAAGAGGTGATAAAAGCTATACATTTACTTGTTTGAGCAAAGAAGTCCATAATATCGAAGTTAACATGCCAAGGAACAAGTTTGGTGAAGGGGGCGAGGTTGGAAATCAATTGGATCAACACAAAAAATTATACATTGGTTTTCAGTCTCATATTGAGACCTATATTTGACACTGTAAACGGTCGAATTGGAGGATGATTTCTGAAGTAAAGTTGTAGCCCTTGAAGTAAGCTTTTCAACGCAATTTGAATCACCCCAATCGGATATCGGGAGAGGAAGTTACAACCAAAATAGTGAAGGCTGTCCGGCGGGGAAAATGTTCAACTATGCGGTCGCATAGTTAAACTTGCATGCGACCGCATCCATGCCTTCAGTGATTTTTCAAGGCTAATGAAGGTCTTCTATGCGACCGCATAGAAACCTTCTATGCGGCCGCATAGAAGAAATCCGGGGAGAATATTTCCAATTTTCGCGAGTTCCCTAATTTGACTAGAATTCCTTTTATATTTCGATTCTTACAATATTTTATCATTATTTCCAATTTTTAATTAGATTTTAGGGTTTAGTATAAATAGTTATTTCCATTCATTGTAATTTGATAACTTTTGACATAATGAAATATTGAGATTTTTCTCTCTTCTTGTTCTTCATGAACAAACCCGAACTTATCAAATATGATGAATATTTGTGGCGTTCAAACCTAGAACTTATCAAAGGATTAGGCACCCTTTGTGGCGTTCGCAAATCGAGGTTCTTGTTCCGGGTAATTAATGGGTCAGATCTCTAATGAGTGATCTTGGTTCTTAGTACGGGTCGAACAACGGGTCGAGGTTCTATCGTCTACAACCTGGATTTGGGCTTTCTTGGATTGATTTCAACTTGTTCGTGGGTTCCCAAGATATATTCTTGGTTGGGTTCGCATCAGAAAGCATGGAATCTTTTGTGTGGTAGGTGCAGATGAGATATAGTAGTTGAATGTTACCTCATCATTGTAATAAAAAATTATTTTTCCTGGCCTACTTTAAGGGACAATTAATCCACCGACGGAATTTTCATCTATGCCCCTATGAAACCTCATAGAATTTAGCCCTTTACCACAAACAACAAATAAATGTGTTTCCTAATCAATACGTCAATTTACTACCGAATAATAAAATAATAATAGAGCAAATCATACACTATCTTGTATTCAAAATATGAAAATTACATAAATCTATCCTGAAACTTATGATAATTATAAAGACAACCCCTGCCTTTTGAAAATACTTCGATCTTAGTATAACCCTTCAAATCAGCTCACACATCAACATTGAATTAAAATTTTATAGCTGCAAAACAATCAAAAATTAAAAAAAATATACTAAAGTTTTAATATCTCTTTTTCCTATATAAAATGTGTCATCGATGAGTTCAAACCAAAAGCTAATATTGTGTGCCCCTTGACTTTGTATTTTCATCTTGCAACAATAAATAGGCGTTCGCTTTTTGTATGGTGAACACATTATCTTCAAAACTTCTCACTTCTTCGTTTATTTTATAGACACAATTGTAAAAAAATTCTCAAAAATTCTAGACACAATTGTAAAAAAATTTATCACTGTTATTGATAATTTTCATGTAAAACAAAGTCAAACGAATGATATTCGGTATGATAATCTTTTTTAATTTTTTTCTTGACAATTGGAACAAATTCTAGATTCAATGGTAAAAAAACAATTATCATTTTAATGGACAACTTTCATGAAAAACAAAGTCAAACGGACACCAAACATTCAACATTTTTCAGGTGAAAAACTATACTAATCAAACATAATTAATTACAATTCACATTAAAACAAATTCTAACCAATTCAATTTCTTGTGATTCATTTTCTTTCCATCCAAATTCCACATTTGCAATTAAACGGACCCTTACTGTATCGGCATAGCTAATAAACATTCTAGGTAAAAAATTTGGAACGACATTAAATTGGTTTTTTTTTTTTTTTTATCATATAGAGAAGAAGGATAATCTCATTTGACAACTAGCATAACATATAATAGTAAATGTTAGTTCAAAAATTACCTTTCAATGATGAATGCTTATTGGAGTATACATTTTGAACCTATGAACTGTTCATCACTAAATTTAGAAAGATTTTCCCTAAGTCCAACCAAAGATTAAAAGAGTAATTAAATATCTTCACAAGAAATATCTTAGTTTGTGACATAACGTTCATCTTTCAGTGACAAACCTCAAGGAAAAATTTTATGTAAAGTTTTTAGTTGTTCTTTCAACCTATAGCAAGGTTTCGGGAGACTTATTTTTAAATTTAGTGATGGACGCTTTGGAAGAGGCTCAATCATTAGTGTTAATATTTGAACTTTAAGCGGTACCTGCACAAGAATTATTATCTTGAATGCAATGGCAGGGAGTATGCTCCCATTATTTCTCTATCAAATTATAATTCATTTTTCTCTTCAATAAAATAATATTACACATAAATCCAAAAACTTTTCCTTCTTTTTTACTACATATTCTTCTAAAAATTACTATTCATCTCATTATAATTTGGAATAATGTATGTCAAACAGGCTCTTAATTTTATACGTAAAAGCTCGAGAGCATGTGAATGAAAGTTTTGACGGGGACAATAATAAAGTGGTTGACATGAATATAGATATGATCGGTACTAAAATGTGGTCGTCCGAATTTCTATTCTCATCTTTATTTTTTCTTTTTCTCTCTCTAACTTTGAAGAAATATTGCTGTCCCAATTTCTATTCTCCAGCATGTGCTAACTTGTCATTCAGTTCGTCCATGCATAGATATTACTTTCAATCCTAATTTTGCTCAAAATCATTTTCTAAGANCCCCCCCCCCCCCCCCCCTTTTTTTTTCTTGCCAAACAAGAATTCTTTCTTTCATTTCCATAATAATACTTTTCTATTTCACAAATTTGAATCAAATCCAACAATCTCATCTATAGACTCACATCTCTACCACAAAAAGACACGTTACAAGTTTCATATAGATTACTTCGGAATACAATTTATTTTGATTAAAAATTAATATCATTTCCATATTAGAAATATATATGGGGAGAGAGAGAGAGAGAGAGAGAGAGAGAGAGAGAGAGAGAGAGAGAGAGAGAGGTACATAATTAACTAATTATAAATATTCTAATGATAACTAATTTCAATATTTCGAATATTCTAATTATGACCAATTTGAATCATCTAAAATTATAAAATACTAATATTTACTTACTAAATTCTACAATTAGTCAATTATATGATTTTTAAGTTTATGAAATGCAAAAATTAAACTATTTTTCTTAGTTTTAACTTTCAACTAAACAAGTCCCACTTTAAATTTTCCAATGTACTTTTATTTTGATTTTCGTACAGAAAAATTATTTTGAAAACTTGAAATTAAAGTCAAATAAAAGGATTTTCAAAGAATAAAGAAATTAATAAAACACCATTAGACGCGCATTACCAAGATGTGACGTTTCACCCAAGTCTCATGACCCCACTTAAGGGAGCATAAATTCCCCAATTTTGAATATTCTAATGAGGACAAATTAGAATATTTTGAATATAAAATAAATCTAATATTAACTACTTGGAACCATCATAAAGAGGGTGAGAAATTTGTGGAAGGATTATTCTAGGGTGTCCCACACCCGCCCCTCCAATAGGGGGCCGCCACTTGACCATTTTGGACATCATTTTGTACACCACAGTCGTCCCTCCAATAGGAGGCCGCTACTTGGCCATTTTGGACACCATTTTGTACATGTAGCAAGGTCCTTTGTGGAATACCTGGGGTTGCTATTGCATGATTGCCCATTAATGGTTTATTTAATCCAAAGATAATGCTTTCGTAAAAACTCCACAGTTTAAAAAGCATGAACGAGTAAGACAACGTTCTTCAATTGTTCTTCGTGCTTGGATTTTTTTTTTATTAAAACATAAATGACTTTGGTTGCATAAAATGTTTTATGAAAATTATGATTAATGACTTTGGTTGAAGAAGATGTTTTATGAAAATTAGGATTTAGTTAATATAAAGTTCAAAATAATATAAAAGGTCCAAAAGCATTTCATGAACATGAATACTAATGGATGAATTTAGAGTGCTAAGTTTCATATTTGGTTTTATTTAAGCAAACTTACATAAGGTTAATAATGTAATATAGAAAATTTTCAATAAGTAGATAAATATATAAAAATGGTGGATGAAAATAGTGGCTACCTAAATATTTCCTTAAATTTGATTTATATCCCAACATAATTATAGTCATTAATATCCTTTCTTGATTGTTCACAATGAGTACACAAGTTTGTGTTATCTTACAGTTGTGCTTTATTTTATTTCGTATTTAATTGATATCTCCCTACAGCAAAATTCCTAAGATTCATTGATAAGGTTGGTGTTAAAGTCCAAAGCGATCAAAAGCTTAGATGTACAAAAATCTTATGTTTGCTTCGACTCAAAATTATAAAATAGAAGAGTTATATCATGGAAAGAAAAATAGAATATTTTTTTGGCAAAAGAGGCGAAGAACGACTTTTCTAATATTTTTTATGAATTATTCAATTGATGGGTCACGACAGCTAATGGTGGAGAGAGGAAAAATACTTTGGTGGGACAAGCACACCGTCCTACATGGTGCAACTATCCAATGGGGAGCCGTCACCTCATCAGGGCCCACCCTCACCCGATGAGGTGAGGCAAGATTCAGGTACCATATATTATGAATTCTAAAAATTGGTGTCTAACGAAAACAAGAGAGAAAATTAGAAAAAAAATAATTACGAATAAGTTTGCGTCGTAAGTTATTCATTCTAGTTTCGTGTAGGGAGAAGTAAAAGGGTGAGAAAGCTCTCGTATTGTGATGCCTATTTCTCTTTTAGTTATTGTTGATTCGCCGAATGACGTTAAATTTTTATTTTTCTCTTTCTTACTCATTTTTAAATTTATCATTTTCGTTGTATCTGTGTGCTTCCGATGGACATTTTTTCCCAGTCTCCATGCGCTTAGTGGTGGCTCGGCTCGGCCCATCTATCCATGAGTTCGGCTTGTGCTCAAGGGTCGAGCTTGGATCGGCACACGAGCTCGTAACCTCAAGAGCCGAGTCAAGTCGAACAGAGCACACGAGCCCACAAGTGTTTTTTTTTTTACTTTTTTTCTTCATATTTTTTACGAATCCACAAGCTCTCGTGAACTTTAGGCTCCATGCCCACAAGTCGTTCGCGAGCTCCACGAGCCGAGGCAAACCCCGGCTCGACTCGTGCTCGTCCGTAAAAGAGCCCGAACCGTTCATTAATAGAGCTTTGACGAGCCAGACGACGAGCTACTTGGCCATTTTGCCGTCCCTACACGTGCTAGAGATTTTGGAGATTTTGTACAAGAAATATATTATCCGTGTACAATTTTAACTCCGTCTACGATAATTGTAGTCAGTCTCAAGCCCGGATAAAGGAGAATGATTTAAACTTTTGTAATTAATTTAATTTATAACACATAAATTGTACAAAATTTAAATTCTTTAAGTAAAAAATGTGGACTTAAAAAAAATACCCGAGCCGACTCGGCCCGTTAAGACTCGGGTCGAGCCTCATTTTTTTTGGGCCAGGCTCGACTCGGATCCAAAAAAGCTCTGACTCGACTCGAGCTTTTTTTTCGGCTCAAACTCGACTCGACTCGACTTGTTGACACAGCTAAGTCAAAGTGTCAGATGAGGAATCTGAACATCATTTAGAGATGTCAATTGGCCGAGTCGAGCCGGCTCGACCCTTTAAGCCACGAGCTCGGCTGGTGGCTCGTGGGCGAGCTCAGCTCGGCCCACGAGCTTGTGAGCTCATGAGCTGAGCCACGAGCCGCTCAGCCCGTTTGACATCACTGTCATCACAAGACAATTATATGAACAACTTTAGCATAATTGTGCTTGTTTGAGTGCGCTTATTGTAAAAAAATAATTAATTTTTGGAGCATCCGGAATGGGTCCGACTGTTGTCCTCTTGATTGAAAACCTGCCATCACATTACAAGGCTACAATAGTTGACTAA
>CAIGRF010035032.1:0-12976 GCA_903798235.1 Fraxinus ornus | reverse complement strand
TTCAATTTCTTCTGTCATGGCGTCGGTGAAGAATTTCTACAACCAGGTGAAGGGTTTGAAGGTGAAGGAATTGCCGGCACACGTCAAGCCCATGCTGTCGATTGATTACTTGAAGAATTCCGTGAAGCGGGGTCTGGATAATTACCATGCCAAGTACATTCAGACCAGTTCAATCGACCCGCTTTATCATGTCTGCTTTGGTGGGATGATTTTCTCTTACCTCGTTGCTCTCCCCGAGGAGCGTCGCCATCTCGAACACCAGCAGCACGCCAAGGAACACGGTGGCCATTGATTTGGTGTTTTTTTTAGGTGCCGTGAAACCTTACTATAATCTCGAATTTTGTTGCTTGTTTGTTGATTTTCTGATTATATAGTTGATATTATACGATGCAGGAAAGATTCCTTTTTTAATTCATTGTGCTATATGCGATCGAGTCTTGTGAAATTGGATTCTCTGTCGCGGATTTGGGATAATCTGTTCCATGTTTGTATTGGTGCCCAGATGTTTGTTGTACCATTTATTATGTTAGAAGAACGGAAAATGCTTTCATTCAGTACTTGGCTTGAAATTAATACTATTTGGTGTGGAGAAGGGTGCTTTTAGCTGGGAATTATCTTCTTAGGTCATGTTTGGTGCACCGGATTAGACTGGATAAAAAATTTGATATAAAATATAACGAATATTACTAAGTAGAGGGTACTGCCGTGGATAATAATCTTTGAATTTTCATTCAAAAGTTACTCTCAACCCTTAGGGGTTGCTCAATTGGTTAGGTCTTGGGTTTCTTCCCCAATAGTCACAAGTTCGAGTCCCCTCAGGGTCATTGAGGTGAGTATCCGACTGTAAACTTCAGGGCCCCGTGGAATTAGTAGAGGTGCGCGCAAGTTGGCCCGAACATCAATGGTTATCAAAAAAAAAAAAACTTACTCTCTCGTTTTTTTATCTAGGCCTAAATTCACCTTCAACTTCGTATTATGTCATACACTAGATAGTGTGCAAGACATTTTTAAATGAAAAATTAAAGAATAGTCTCCACTCGAATCCACCATAATTCCATCTAATGTCCATTATAATTTTATACTAAATTCTTTATATGGCCCAATCCGGTTTAACAACGTAGCCTTAGGTTTTTCCATGCCCTCAGTTTGTAAGGTGTGAATTTCTGAGGATTTTGCTGGTATTTCATGGATATAAAAGGTAACATTGGGAATGTTGTGTGTTTGTCCTATTTTCCCATAACTAGAGGATACTCATTTTAGAAAAAGAAATTTTTGTTCAGTCATGAATTGATACCGTAACACACTGTGATTTTGGTGGGTGAAGATCTCATCCATATTGTTTAGTTATCTTGATTTTCCTCTGAATATGGCATTTAATCTTCATAATGGTCAAATGTAAAGTTGCAAAAAGAAACATTTGCTATTTTTGTTTTTATTATTTGCATCTTGAATTGGGTTTTAAAGAGGTTTTTGCATTTCATGCAAAAACCTTTAATCGAATATTAGTTTGCTAGCAGAGGTACCTCTGTTGTCAGGATACCAGTGATCCTTTAATCGAATATGTTCTAATTATATGAGCCAATTTCCTTGACCTCCGTCGAAGAACACCTTCTTCCTTTTCAAAAATTGCAGAAACCTACTGAGGCAGAATCCAGTGAACAAAAATTGTAACAGAGAAAATTTTGCATGTTGAAATGCTTGGTGCATGCAAATCGTGTTCATTCACAATTTCCACTCCCAATTACATGAAATTGTATTTATATTCCAGTTTAATACATGATAAACGTAAGGCAATTATTTGATATGGCATGTGGTACGTCAATATCCTTGATGGTTAATTGTCCCTGCATAACTGTGATAAAATGTTTTCCAGATACGATGCTTTTGTGAAGTTGCTAAAAGTCCACTTTCTACTGAAATATCTATTTTGCTTTGTGACTGCAGCTTCAGCAGAATCTATTTTGCTTTGCAACTGCCGCTCAGGGAAGTCATCAAGTGAGCAATATCGTGAAACAGGAGTGTTTAAGCTGATTTTCATGTACCCTTTGAATACTCAATATAAATGTGGGTCTTAAATGGTGAATAAATTTGTGGAATCTTTAACACTGTGGCATACATTTTTCCGACTTTGTACTCTCATCTGGTGTTGCTTTATGCCTATTCGAGCATTTTTCACTATCCCTCATGCCTGTTATACTATGCATTATGATTTACTTGACCATTGACAATTTCTCCAGGACAGTGTTCATTGATGTAACTACTTATAATTGTGGTAGCCTTTAGTGGATAAACCTGGCATGATGTTTGTTAGCTTCTCTACTCTTTAGTATTTACAACAGTCGAACTACCCATAGCAAAAGATCAAAGCCTGCAGGCGCGGTGCTTATAGAAAATAACTAGACTGGTGTTTTTATCCTTCCCCGACCGGCTGTCTGTTCAAATAATCGTAACCTGTTTGGCTTACTGTCGATAAAAATAGTCTCCCTATAACATGGAGAACAGCATTTATACTATTCATCATCACTTTCTTCTCTTCTATTTTCACTAGGTTTTGGGATCCTGGAATACTATTGAGCACGGCCTAAATATTTTCAATACGCATTCAGTCGAGAGAAATTCGATTTTGTTGACGGGTCTGTGCATTAGCATCTTATTTGGCAATCAACTCGACACTCAATTATGTTGAGGTATCTGCTTTTCTTGTCATCAAAATCCACGTCATTTTGATTCAGAATCGAGAGCTGGAATCAAGAATCGGACCCTACTCAATTTTTCTACGTGGAGCCAATTTTCTTTTACAAATTACACTACAAAAAATTCAATTTAACTAATGCTATGTTTGATAGCTCTTTTTTTCCATGAAACATGGAAATGGTTGTTTGATGAGTTTTGTTTGTCATGGAAAACTAATTCCAACCATCCCCACATGTGCACCAATTGAAAGAAATGAAGGAAACCATTTTTCCAATTAAATATTGGGAAAATGGTTTCCTAATTTTTTTTTTTTTTGGGCAATTGATACAATTTTCATAAAAAATAAAATTAAACGAATACTAAAACATCCAAAATTTAAATATTTTCTACGTGGAAAATTATACCAATCAAACAATTAATTGACAATTCCCAAGAAAATAATTCTAGATAATTCAATTCCCTGAAATTCATTTTCTTTCCACCTAAATTCCACTCTTACAATAAAATGGACCCTAAAGTCTTAAAAGGGCAAACGTCATTTGTTTTATTCTAGTTTGTTCATGATGATTTTTGAATGGATAAATTATGATTTAATTTGCATTTATAATTTGAAACTTTGGTTTAAGATGCCGAAATCAAATCAAACAAAAACGGAATGGTTTGGTTGTGGTTTGATTTCATTATTACAAATTGAACCAACGGTCCCCTTAAAAAAAAAGTACTGGTTCTTGGCGCCGAAATCATAAACCAAATCGATCCCGTCCATTCCTAGAAAAAGTACTTTTAAACAACTTTTAATTTTCTTCAAACATGTCCTCTGCCCATATCACTACGTCCCTCCAACGTGGAAAAAAGGAAAGATATTTGCTACTTCGATAGATGATTTTACCAGAATCAGTTGTCGGAATGAGTTGGTCAATTGTGAATGGATAGTTGAAAAATATTTTTGGCCCAAATACCAATGAAATGTTGTCAAGATTACACAATTCATAAAATCCAATCTGGTAATGTAGCATAGTTGAACTGTTGAAGTGGAAAAGAAAAAAGAGATCCTGTGGAAACTATATACTACGTGTCTGTATAGCCAATTAGAAATTTTTACTTCTGAAGGACAATGCTCTCTCTCTCTCTCTCTCTCTCTCTCTCTCTCTCTCACACACACACACAGCCTTTGATGCTCTTGTTTATTAATTGTTAGGGTGTGTTTGATTCTGCTGAAACTCGAGAGGGAATGAATGTGTTGAGATGAGATAGGCTGGTGGCCTGGTTCTGCAAAGCATAAAACCACCAAGTTCGTGTTTCTATGTGTCTGCCTTTTGCTGGCGTTTCTCATCGTAGATCTGCTATGGGCATCCTCTTCTTCGTCTTCATCCCGCTTATTGATCCATCGCATCCAATTGGCCTCGGCAAAATTCCCAAACTATCTTCGTTCCCAACGATGTTCATACTAACAATCTCACCATTTCCCCCCAAATTAAGGTTAATTTTACCAATTGCATCCATTCGTGCTTGTTAGTTAGTTCTGAACTGTATGCGTTGAGTAATGTAAAGGAATTGAATGTTTATGCTATTCACATAATTCTAGCTGTTGATATGTGTATTATATTTGATATTCGTTAGCTGCATTGAGAGTGGAAAATATATTAAACACATTAATGAGGCAACATTGCATGATGATAATGGTAATAATAAAGAAATTATTTTAAATCGTTAAGATATTGAAGCTTATTCATACTCCGCGTTTAATACATTTCCTCTACCTTAAAATGTCTTTTAGGGTCCGTTTGATTGATATAATTTTTCATCTAGAAAATATTGAAATTTTGAATCTTTTGATGTTCGTTTGGCTTTGTTTTCTATGGAAATTGTCCATTAAAAGTATATAATTTGTTACCATTGGCTAAAAAAAAAAAAAAAAATTGCTTAGAAAAGTTTTTCCCACCAAATCTACGGGAAAAGCTTTTTCCTCAAAAACTAAGAAAATGTGGAAAACCAATTCCATAAAAAATTTAGTCAATCAAATATGCAAAAAGGTAAAAATAGAATTTAATTTCCATCTTCCATATTAAAGTTTGTCAAATCAAACAGGATCTTAGATCTTATTTTCGAGTTTCAATATTTTGGCCAGTCTTCCATATATAAGGGCATCACAGTTGTAATCTTGCATTGGATTATGGACAGATTTTTTTTCCAGTGTTTTACTATCCTTTACATGAGACTTAATAGCCGATATGTATCCTCTCTGTCAAAGGGGACAGGTAAACAAGATAAAAAGGACGGCCTTCCTGAGAGAGTCAGAGTCCTATCAGCAACTTTTGCTGATTTCCCTGGCCCGCAGTTAAAATGGGAGAAGATGGCAACAACACATATGCCTCGTCTCGACGGTGCAACAATTCAAATAAAAGATCTATATGTATTTGCTCGATATGGAACCATCAACTATGTAAGGACTCCGACGATTCCTCCTATGTTATGATTAGTTTATTCCCATTCAAAAATTAATTCATGTCTTAACAGTAAATATAAATTCAAACAAACAAACAATTTACGGGATTCAAACCCGTCAACATGGCAAACGTGAACCCACGGATGACAATTTAATAGTGGTCTTGGTGCACAGTATATTTCCTCTCTCAAACCCAAAGGCTTTATTCGACATAAGTTACAAAAGCAACCAATAAAAAAATACAGCATTGATCGTTGAACTAAACAGATAGAGCTACACAAACCATATTGAACACGGGCCAAACACGAACCTTAAAACTATCTTAACTCGTTGCTTCCTCGATAGATTAAGAACATCACAATAATTTAGTTTTCCCACTAACGCGAAAGTAGAGAAACACTGGCAGATATAGCATAAATTAACACCACCACATTGATTACCGGGTTTCATCCTCGAGGTTGCGGAAACCAGCTGTCAAATCCTCGTTAAGTTTCTTGAATTTTGCAACCAGGGCTTCCTCTCCTTCAGCTGGATCCTCGAACTTTTGAGACCTGTATTATTAAAAGAGAAAGGAAAGATGAGGGCTGGCAGCATGAAAATCGAACAAGCAGATTAATACTACAAAATGTCATGACAAGGTCAAGTCAATCATCAATGTCTGTGATATACTCACACTAAACGGTAGAATAAATCTCCTAGACGATGCTTAATAAGAGCATAGGTTATCTTCTGGCCATCCATACCAGCTCCTCGTTCCACTGCCTGCATATCAAAACATGTTACATATTAAATACGGTGTTTTGAAAACCAGCCTGGGTATCGAACTGGAAAAGGGAAAGTGTCAAGGGTCAAAAGGTCAAATAGGATGCCAAAAATAAATAAATAAATAAATGTGAACACACTAAAAAATATAACAATTATTTTCATTTTACATATCACTAATTCATAGTAAATATCAATGCTTTTCAATTGGAATTATTTTCAGTAACTTCTTTGAACATCTTAAAATCAATAACCAATATGATCAAATGTTTTGTTTTGTTCAAAATGAAACCATTTTCAGCCTATTGAAATGCAAGCAATGTAATATAATTGGTTGTAATCAATAAGCAGAAATAAAAGAATAAGCAAATGAAGACAAGATGAGAGTAAAACAAACATAAACAACTAGCTTTGCTGGGGGCCCCACATTTTGTCCCATAAAGGGATTGGGAAACGGGCATTGTTAAAAGGGGCAAACAGCCAGGCTACAGGTGCGCATGCCTAGTAAAAATCAGAGTTGTTCTTAATAAAAATCCTTCAGCTTTTTTTTTTTAATTATGAAATGTCTGACATGGCACATGATAGTCTGATGCGACATCAACGTGGAGGACTTCTACATTGGACACTACGTTAGAAAATCAATGTATATAACTGAGTGACCAAACTGTAACAAAAGGCAAACTTCAGAACAAAATAAAATTGCAGTGTTTTTCTAGCCATACATCACAGCATGTCATTCAAACTTCAACAAGTTGACGATTGAACCCAAAATTACATGCAGAAGCTGCAGATAATGGAAACGTAAGATAGTACTAAATGTTAACAAGCCTCAGCATCAATTCACAACTAATATTTGATGCTTGGCTAGCTCGTGTATAAATTGTAACGAATTTGAACTTTTAACATGTGCGTGAAGGATTGTAAGTTTTTTAAATTTAATGATTCAAAATCAAGCACTTCAGTATAAATAGTGTCCTCTAAATTAAAGATCGTTCAAAAAATTTAATGGCATGTATCATAATTGAAAAGAGGAAAAGCATGGAAAATAATATACCTGATTAGCCAAATTGTAGAAATGAATGATGTTGCGCATCATCCAAACAGACTTGTAGAATGGGCAGAATTTATCGTAACTGTCACCGAAGACAACATTCAGATAAGTCTCGTAAGGCATTCAATTGAACTGAATCAATTATTAAGAAAAAATCTAGCATAGACTCACGGTGTAAATGCATTCTGTGCAAGATAGTCCTCCCTCAAGAGCTTTGCAGTTTCCAGGGTAATTTTATCTGTTTCAGCTAAAGCATCCTTTCCGACAAGCTGCAATAAGGAAATAACTAGACATCATTTAAAGCTACATAAGATTCTTTTCTTTATTTTATTTTAACCATTTCAAAAATTTAGAGTCCATGCCTCTTTATCTGGACAAGAGACTATAATAGTTCAGATACATGCGACAGAAATTGGAGGGAATTGTTCGCGAAAGAAAATTTAGGATCAGAAAGAGAGGTGACAATTTGCCGAATAAACAGCTAAGCTTATTAGAATGCATTTTGGTCACAGTAGCAAACATTTCTGTGCCCAGAACAAATGTTTCAATGTGTAGTACCAAACTGAATCCATTCCAAAAGGCTGCAGACATCCTTTCAAGGTCAACTTACGAAACTTGATCCGAACTACTTAGGTCAAGTCAATGAAGAAATCATTCCTTTCATATCGATCATAACAGATAAAAGTACGCAGGCAAATGAGTTAAGCACATAAAGAGAGTATTGCTGTTATGAGTTCGGATTCTTTTAATATTTATTATATATTTTGAATTCTGTTCTGACTGGAAACAACAAATACTTTTTACTCTCTCTCCATCAACGTCACGGAAAAAGGACCTTTTAAATCAGAAATAGAAAATACCTGCACGATTTCATTCAAATCATCCTCTCTTTGCAGCACTTCACGAGCTTTTGTCCTGATATCAATAAAATCTGGATCGAATTTCTCGTAAAAGGTTTCCAGTGCCTGAAAACACGAGCTTCAGCAAGTGCCAAGAGAAATTTGGCTCGCAAAGAGCATAAAATAAAGCATGTGTCCAGAATATAAACCAAATACCGCAGCAAAATAGAAACATACCCCTGAGTACTTCGAGTAAGAAATGAGCCAGTTTACAGAAGGGAAATGCTTCCTCTGTGCCAGTTTTTTGTCCAACCCCCAGAAAACCTGAAATATGGAAACTGAGTACAAGAAATGGCCTAATGTCTAAAAAGAAGATAAACTTGTGAGTTGTTCAACATCTGTAATTACCTGGACAATACTGAGTGTTGCAGACGTAACAGGATCAGAGAAATCTCCTCCTGGAGGTGAAACAGCACCAACAATGGTGACACTGCCAGTTCTTTCTGGTCCACCAAGACATTTAACTTTACCAGCACGCTCATAGAAGGATGCCAAACGTGCTGCCAAATATGCAGGATATCCACTGTCGGCAGGCATCTCTGCCTGTAAAGCAAATTATATGTTAAATACAGTCAGGAAATGACAAGTTTAAACTTCAGGAGTTTTGAGAACTAGGGTCATCCCATGCCAATTGAATAGATAGAATGGTTGCCTGATAATATCTCAGAGAAGTATAAAAATGGAAGACAGCTCTGAAGTTTGTGCTCTGTCTGTGTTACTCCTCTGTCTGTGTTACTCTAGAGGCTAAATTTTAGTTACTGATATATAATTAGCTAATCACGTAACAAGCAAACATGCAGTGTTGCATGTATTTATGGGGAAACTATCGCAAAAATAAGAATTTTTTTTTTCCTGTTGGTATTATAATAGAACACATCAAATTATTATTTTCCAGTACTTCGTATTTGCAAGAGGGAAATTGGTTTGATGTGTTCTCTCTGACGCGTGACAAAAAATTGGGTTAGGACATGCTTGGGAGTTTCGGCGTACTGGTTATGAACGTTTTTTAAAATACGGATCGATTTTGAGTGGCTTTAGTAACGGTTTTTAAAATTGTCCAACCTATGCTTGGGAGTTTATTATCAATCGGTTCTAAAAGTTTTTTAATAGAATAAAATTACATATATGTCCATTAGTAAAATTTTCAATTTATCGATTCTTATATGAATTTTTTTCCTCGTAAGTGATATTTTACTTATAAGTAATTTTTTACATACAAGTTAATATTTAACTTAAAAAATTAAATAAAGTTAAATGATTCAAATTTTAAATTAATATTTTTTATTTATAAGTAATTTAATTTTATACTTTTAAATAACTTTAAGTGATTTTTTTACTTATAAATAATATTTTTTATATTTTATAAGTGAATATTGTCTTATTTTTATTCTATAACAATTTTTTTTACATAAAAGTAATTTTTTACTTATAAATGATTTTTTACTTAATATATTTTAATTTATAATTTAGTTTTGAAGAAAATATGTTGGTTAAAAATAATTATTTTATAAATGATAAAATTGGAGGATAATATGAGAAATGCCAAGACCCGTCAATTTGGTGGGTTGAGAGAACTAGTCAAAATTATACTACACCGGTTTTGGGTGGTTTTTAAACCATCCAATACCGGTGCCCAAAAATACTAGCAAGCACCGGTTCTTCCAACCCCCCTCATAAACGGTGCCACCCAAAATTGATCAAAACCGGTGAGGAAAAAAAAAACTCCCAAGCAGGCCCTTAATGTGTTGTCTGTCTACGTGACCAAAATAGAGGTTAATACTATTCACTAATGTATGCAGCTGACATGCGACAAGAAAACATGCATTGTTGTTCATATACAATGACAGAGAAATCATGACACCAATAATTTTTTTCCCTTCCGCATGTACCATTATAAAAACGCATCAATTCATTCCATTTCCCAGTACTTATAAAATTCAAAGCAAAGTCATTTGATGACTGTATCACTGTTCAGACAACCTTTTTTTTTCCCCAGCTGAGGGATCCCAATATCCTCCTAACAATTAGTTTTCGAAAAGACTGACCAGATGTGAACTCTCAACACTAGATTTCTACTTAAAAGAACAAAGACAAGCATTACTCCTTATCAGGGAAGTCTTTCTTAAAGAAAAGTCTAAAAACAGTTATTTATTCAACTCAAAATAACAACAAATATAAGACGCTTACCAGGCGACCTGAAATTTCACGCAATGCTTCTGCCCAACGGGATGTTGAATCTGCCATCATACTGACATTGTAGCCCATATCTCTGAAATATTCAGCTATAGTGATTCCTGAAAATCCACATTCAAAAAAGATGATAAACTATCCATTTGATGGGTAAACCACCACTGCCTTGGTTCGTCCAATAAAAAAGGAATGGAGTATAAATACAATTTGATACAAACACAAGAAAGCATGTGCATCAGTAAGAATAAGTCACTGGCAGTCCCTTAAGCAACTGAAGGAACAAAGTCTTGGGCAGTCTACTAGCATTAGGCATAACAAAGGGCTTTAAAATGGTTAACATTCAACTACATCTGCCATCCACTGAGAAACCGGAGCAGAAAATAGATTATTTCAACACACCAAAAAATTACAGAAACCGGATGAGAAACGAGAATTGAATTTCTATAAAGAAACCATGACCAAAAACTCAAATTGGCGTGAGCTTCAGTGCTACCAAGCCCTTGTTCGAGCCCCATTATCTAAAAAATCATTTTTCTCAAACTTATTTCCAGCCACATATTCTCCCAGTAAAATAATTTTGCATGTAAATCCAAAACTTTTTAACTACACATTCTCAAAAAATCTCACTATTACATAACACATTTTTCCCAAAAATGGGGCTCAAACAAAGCCTAAATAAACTTCTCCAGGACAGCAGATAGATTAAGAATATTCATGAGAAGTATGTTTACCTGTATAAATTGAAGCCTCACGAGCAGCCACTGGCATGTTTGAAGTGTTGGCCACCAATGTAGTACGCTTCATGACAGACTCCTCCCGGCCATCAGGCAGCGTCATCGTCAATTGAGGAAAGTCCATAAGCACCTGTAGTTAGTAGTCTATGTTTATACACTCTGATGACATTATTAGTTGATAAAAAAATAATGGAAAAAGTGTACCTCTGCCATTTCATTTCCTCTTTCTCCACAACCAACGTACACCACAGTGTCAGAGTTAGAATACTGCATTTTATTTTTAAAAAGAGGAAAACTGGTTTAAAATAAGATTTCAGTGTGCTAGATTAACAATAAAACAAAGAGGAAAATGAACTCGATGACATTAACCTTGGAAAGAGCTTGACTAATAACTGTTTTCCCACAACCAAACGCACCGGGTATGGCACAAGTACCACCAAGAACAGAGGGAAATAAAGCATCAAGAACACGCTGAATAGAATAGAGATTCCGTTAACGCATTTCTTAAAACGGTAACATGTAGAAGAAAAATATATTAGAATAGCGATATGAGTGTTTGTACCTGCCCAGTCAGAAGAGGAGTATCAGCAGCAAGCTTAGAAGCCACAGGCCTAGGTGAACGTACAGGCCAAGTCTGCAGATAAATAGACATGTCAAAGCAAGTTTTTTATGTCATTCTGTAAACAATTAAGCATTCACCAAACTTCAAAATTATCCACGATCACAAGGTGACCTGAAGCATAGTAAATTTCTTTTTGACGCCTTGAAACTCGAGTTCGAGAACAGTGTCCTGCATATAAAATGGACAGATTAATGCAAGAGAATGAAGAGATCATAGAATGACTTAACTAAATTATGGAAGTTCTATATTATAGCATAAAAGTGGAGTTAAAAAGAGAAACCTTCAAAGAGTATTGGCCAGGTGGGGCAATGTAGCTTATCTTTCCCATAGCATCAGGAGGAAGTGCCACATGGTGTTGCATTAAACTGTTTTCAAATACACTCTGCATAGGAAAGATGTCATGTATTGACATGTAGATTAAATAATTTGAAGTACCAGTAAGAGATGCAATAAGATTTTATGAAAAGAATTTCAAAATTTCAGCATGCTGACTTAAAGTTCTGTAAAACTTACAGCATATAAGTCTCCACCTGTCAAGAGATCTCCCTCTCCTGCACAGGAATGTGATTTTAAATTAGTAAAGGTGTCACCAAGCTACTCTCATTTCTAATTTCAGTTAAAACTATTGATTTGATAGTAAGTGATTTGGAACTATTTAGGCACACCTATTTTCTTAGGCTGAAATTCCCAAAGAATGTCTTTGTCGAGAGCTGGGACAGAAACACCACGAGGAATATAGACATCGCCCGATATTTTTGCAATCGTCTTCAGAGGCCTCTGCATTAAGTATTGGATAGAAAACAAAACTACCATTAGACGGTTGTCTCCACTGCCCACAAGCAAAGCTCGGAACATGATCTGTCATATTGAAGTGCTCAAATTTTGGAGGGGGAGATGAGACATTTAAGCAAAAAGATTTCTCCGAACCTGAATACCATCAAAGATGTTCCCAAGGATTCCAGGCCCCAATTCCACTGACAGAGGCTGTAGAGTTGGAAAATTAGTAAAATAAGGTCTCTGTCTTTTAGCATATATAGGAAACCAGTAAACAACTCCAATGAATGAGTTAAAATAGTTGGTATTAAAACCTTGTGTGTTCGTAGAACAGGATCATTCACCATCAAGCCAGCTGTTTCTTCGTAAACTGCAAGAAAAGCAGAAAAAGATTAATAGTCAACAATGAGTCATCTTAATTCTAATTCTTATAAAACCGATTAGGCGTTGAGGATATAAATTATACTTTTCATTCGTTTATTCATTTATCTCGGCCACAATTCGTTCAGTTATTTTTTTTACTTCTTCTTTGTAGGTTGAGGGTGTGTATGCTACTGGATAGGAAGACCTGACACTTCATGGGAAAGAACAAGCATGAACGACAAGTAATTAAACCTTGAATTGTGGCCGAATCTCCTTCCAACCGAATAATTTCCCCAATGAGGTTGTCATGTCCAACTCGAACAAGTTCATACATGGCAGCTCCTGCCATTCCATCAGCAACCACCACTGGTCCAGATACCTATTGGAAAATAAAATGCTTAATAGAACAGAATTTGTTGGAGCCTTTCAACTAGAAACATT
>CAIGRF010034971.1:101976-112666 GCA_903798235.1 Fraxinus ornus | reverse complement strand
CTTAAATATTTGGACAATTACTCAAAGCCCGTTATGTTTGTACACGAATCGGATCTTAAAGCCTCGCATGCCTAATAAAAACCTCGAGAAATTTAAAAGACATATACTATCGTTTGTAACTTTTTTGTTGATGAATTCCATATAAAAATAATAATTTTGATTTACAACTGCACTGGGCGTACAGTAACGGAATGGCCAGAACACTCACAACAGGGGGGTAGGTGGGTTGTTTTTTTCCCCAATATTTTACTCACATGGGGCTCCATTAGAATGTTCTGGCCAATTTCTGGAAGAATAATTATGTACATACAGAATTAGTGTTTGATTTATACGATAATATGGACTGGGTAGTACTTACTATACACACAACATTATTCAAAAATTCAAAATTCTTATTCATAGTATTTGTTCTTATTAAATATCGTGTAACATACACGCCCTTACAAATTAGAAAGCCAAATTAAAAGTGAAAAACCGTAACTATATAAACAAGAACATGTGATCTCTACCAGAACTTATATTACAACATAATTCTTATATGTTATTTGTTCTTTCATTGATAAAATTTGCCAATCATCTTTCAACACTATAGACAAAAACTAAATATACTAGATTAACTTACTTCTCTATCTGGGATATAATTCAGAAATTGATGCTTCATTTGTAGAAAGGGCTGTTGAGGTTGACATGGATTTGTCCGATTCCGGTCCCATGGGGATGCTCTGTGTACTGCTACCAAGAAAAAATGCAGGTTGACGAGGAACAACAAGAGTGGCTGAATAGCTATTGAGCGTCAAAATTACAGATGTCATGTTTGGTCTTTCATCCACATCTTCTTGAACACACAGTAAGCCAATTTGCATGCATCGAATTATTTCATTTTTGTTATACGAGTCTTTCAGTGTTGGATCTATCAAATCCAATGGTCTGCCATCTCTCCAGAGTTTCCAAGCCTGCACAACAATATTTTTATTTCATTCTTTGAACCCTAATCTCAATTACAAGAACAATAATTAGAAACATGAAAGTTTCTTGCAGGGATATGCAGCCATTCTCCCGAAAGTTGTGGCCAGTAGGAGGGGTATAGTCAAACTTTTATCGCCTAGATCGAGTTTGAGAATCCACTCCAACCATTATTCATTTGGCCTTTACTTTGAGGATCCCTTGTGGTATGGATCCACCCTTGTGTTAAATGGTGCTCCACATCAAAATCACGCTAAACACATACAGATATATAGTGTTCACTCTCAACGTGAGAGCTACAATACTTACCTCTACAGTTTTTTTGAATCTTACCTCAAAAACAGCCTTCTTTAAAATACTTTGTATATGGTGAAAACGTTATAGTTTATATTACCCGTATAGACTTCTAATATACCCTAGACAATTTGCAAATGGGAAATAGTTGAACATAATAATTTGGTTACACATCTAATAACACATACATTCATAATGGTGAGTTATATTAACAAAAATAACATTAAGAATAATGTGGAGTTCGCACTTACATAGGTAATGAGAACCTCGTCACCATCGGATTGGTCGAAGTTGCTATTTTTCTTCCCGCTTAAGATTTCCAAAACAAGAACGCCAAAACTAAAAACATCAGATTTCATCGAGAACTGGCCATGCATTGCATACTCAGGAGACATGTAACCACTACAAGCCAGAAGCATAAATATTAATTAAGGTAAGCTTGAGAAACCTAGTGTTTGATTCTTGAAAAGCCTATTTAATTTTTATGGTACTTACTATGTCCCAACAATCCTACTTGTATTTCCTTGAGACTGATCAACACCAAATATCCTCGCCAAGCCAAAATCAGATATTTTTGGGTTCATATCTTCGTCCAATAGTATATTGCTAGCTTTAAGATCACGGTGTATAATTCGAAGACGAGAATCTTCATGAATGTAAACCATTCCTCGTGCTATTCCTCCTATGATCTTATAACGTTTCAACCAATCCAACATTTGCCTTTTTTCTGGATCTATATATTCATTAAGAGTATGCATCAGATTAATCATTGATGGAAAAACTCAGTTTTAAAGCTGAAATGTCATAAATGAAAACTTAAAAGACCACAGCTTAAAAATATGTATGGAGATAATTGTATTTCTATAAATTTTCTTGGTTGCTAATATGAGGAAATTCAAGAAAAATGATGAGAAAATAGTAATCAAGATTGATGCTAACCAAATAGAAAGTAATCAAGGCTTTTGTTGGGCACGAATTCATAAACAAGTATCTTCTCTTTTCCTTCCAAACAAAATCCCAGTAGTCTTGCTAGATTTCTGTGTTGAAGCTTGGCGACAAGTACAACCTCATTCTTAAATTCCTTTGCGCCTTGTCCTGAACTTTTGGAAAGTCTCTTTACAGCTATTTCTTGCCCATTCGGGAGAGTACCCTACAAGCACATTTAATGAAAGCTAATCATCAATCTTACCAAACAAAGCTTGTATGTGAAAAAGATTGCAAAAACACACTGAATAAAAGGGACTAAAACCTAGAATTACATATTAGCCAAATTATATTGTCCTTTTAGGTTACCTTGTAGACAGCACCAAATCCACCTTCACCAATTTTGTTATCGAGAGAAAAGTTGTTGGTAGCAAGCTGAATAGTATTTAAATCATATTGCAAGGATTCAACTATCAAAATCTCATTTTCTTCTTCTACACAAAAATAAGCAAATCATTAGAAAAATTTCTTTAAATATGCATTGTCTACTCTTCAACACTTTAGATGAGTGTGCTCAGTACAATATCTAATATAATTTGATCAAAAGGGTATCTAATTTTATTTATTCTACTTTTTCATTTCGATCCACATAGCTTACCATGTTCCTCATTTACAGCATCATAATATTTTTTCCTCCGAATGAAGAAGCAGATGCCTATGAAGAAAAACACCAAGGACACAACTGGAACAATTATGGCAATAATAACTTTTGTTGAGATTCCCCCATTTCCTGCATTGATAACACATAAAGGAAAAAGAAGAAAAGAAGGGAAACTTGTAATTAAAATATTCGAGAACTTTGATTAAGAATTCCATTTCATCACAAGCATTGCAAGGGTAAACTAAGAATTAGCCTATGTTTGGCTCAACTTTTTATTCAAAGATTTTGAGGAATCTACACGTACTAACTACTTATTCACAACTCTCATCTGTTTATAATTTAATCAATTTATAAACACTTCCCAAATATGATTAATTTAATTCTGGCCTTCAACGGGATAAAAGTTAATTTCAAACTTTAACCTTTATACTACAAAAATTAACAAGTTATTCGATTTCAAATTAAAGTTAAATAGCTTTTTTCTGATTTTTCAAATAACATTTTCACGTCTATCCCATTTTCTGCTGCTTAAGAATGAGAAAGTTACCTTCATTAATTGAAGAATTTGATGGAGGTGGTGGCGCAAGAGGACTTGTATTTGGAGCACCCCGGCTTCACCTTAATATTTTAGGGTATATCTCATATCTAATATTGCAGCTGGGGGAAAGAATTGTTGCTCCTTGGCTATTAGCACAACATGAAGGTAATTTTGAGATTGAATCTTGAAGACAGGTATTGCAATCTCCGATGGAAAGATCAGGGGTGCACTGCGCCAGGGTGTACAGTTTCTGAAATGCTGTGAAACTAACTTCTTTAGTAGCAAACTTCTTACCAGTGAGATTAGTTGATGCTTCTGTGGCTATTTCATTCAGGGCATCCGCCAACATCTGTTCGAACTTGTCTGGTTCATTTGTAACGTTCTGGCTATTATAAAAGATCTGCCCGGCAGATTCCTGCACCCTGGATACTATGGATTGATTTGAGTAACGTAACATGCACTCATCGTACCAGATAATTGCCCCTTTTCTGTTGGCACAACTTTGTAAGATTCCAATCGTAGCATTATTCACACAATCTTCGCATACGTCCGCGTTCACATCGCCTCTGCATAGGAAGAGGCCATAGACTGCGTCTGGAGGTCCACGACCCACCTCGGAGCTGTAAAATCCATTATTTTGGGTGACATTTGTCGATGATAAATTGAGAAAAAGTTGATTCAAGTTGGCCTCGTAGGTGCTGTTAGGACTGTACGGAGCTGAATCAGCACAGTTCGCAGTAAGTAAATTCCGGGAGGTAACCCTTCTTGTGCTAAAGAAAAAGAACAGGCAAAATAAGAAAACATAACCAGAGCTCTTAAAGACCGACATTATCTTGCTTGCAAAATGTGACACTGTCTCTATTTCATAAAGAACAGGCGCATATAAAATGGTAAAGAAGTGCTGAGGTGTTGTGACGTGTTGATCCAAGACTTCGTGTTCTAGTCAATGGAATCCAAAGTCCTTTTGGTTGTCTTTGTCCTTGTGGAAATTAATAAAGAAGATAGCAACGACTTGACTTGCGCATTGATGGAGAAAGGACTCAATATGTTAATTCTTTTAATTCTCTTGCAAAATGTTATACTGAAAGTTTGTTTGATGTAAATTTTTTGAAAATAATTTTGTGAAAAGTAATTTTTTTTTTTTTTATTAGAATGTGTGGTAAGAAAATTATGAATCCATAAGTAAAATTATTTTCTCGAAAGAATGTGTAATTGAAAATGATTTTTTGAAAAATAAGATTTAAAGATTTTCTACCAAACAAGAGCTAAGTATATAATATTTAATAAAAAAAAAAAAAGGTGCATATAATATGTAAAATTGACTTGTTCATACAAGACTTCCTGTTCTAGTCAACGGAATCCAATTTCTTTTGGTTGTCGTTGTCCTTGTGGAAATTAATAAAGAAGGTAACAACGAGTTGCGTATTGATGGCGTCGATATTTCATGGTCTAGACTTTACAACCACCTACATAAATGTAAAACACAAAAGTTTCTTCACGCCAACTTTTTCTTTTTGAATCCTCATAATTCAACTGTTAAGGCGCGTGTCGACTGTTCAACCGTGTGTGTTGTGGCCAATTTGTTTCTTTAGTCATCTTATGTCAATTGTGTGGCTCGGTTGTTGAGGCTCACTTACCACATTCAACATCCAACTTAAAAGCAACATGGTGTATTGAACTACGTAATATTAAAAGGTCTACCTGAATAATTGAATTTCATGAATAAAATGTCATAAAACAACTTTTCAAAATTTTAAACCAACGGTGATTTTTTTTTTTTTTTATGAGAAATAGTTTTTCAAAATGACAAAACAAATGCACTTTTAACAATGTTAAAACATATCATCAAAATAGAAAATTGAAAATTAATTGAAAACCGAAAGAACTAAATGGGCCCTTATCTTTTGGCTGCATTCCCTTATGATATGTCTTGTTTATAGTATCTGTAGGCTATTTATGTAATTACAGTTGGAGTTTGTTAGGATTGCTGAGCTGTCATGTCTACAGCTGTCCATTATCTCGTGCGCGTATATATACTGCTTTACTCATTTCTTCAAAAATAAGAGAATCACATTTTCCTCATGCTCTCTCTCCTTCGGTCTGCAATAGATATTTTCTCTTCATCCTATTGTAAACTTCTCATGTTAACAGAGCATTAACAAAGCTTCCGGCTATGGCGGCAAGTTTAGAAACCAGAATTGAAGGCATTGCTGATAATTTGTTGCCAACTTCTAATCTCGATGAAGATCCAATTATCGCTGTGCACAAGATGGTAACAGATCCTTCAAACCCTTACTATTTGCACTATGGAGACAACACGGGTATGCAAATCGTTTCAGTCACACTTTCTGATGAGAATTACTCGAGCAGCAGAAATGGCACTGAATGTGAAGAATAAAGAAGGTTTCATCGATGGTTCTATAGCCACACCTTCTATAACTTTACCACTGTATCCTGCTTGGCAAAGATGCAATCACATTGTTGCTTCATGGATAATAAATTCAATCCCTAAAGAACTATATCCTAGCGTTATGCTCAAAGATTCAGCACGTGAGATCTGGTTGGAGCTAAGAGATAGGTACAGCCAAGGCAATGGACCTAGAATTTATCAATTGAAGAAGTTGATTGTTTCAATATCACAAGGAAATGGATCTGTAAGTGCATATTTTAACAAATTAAAAGGCTTGTGGGAAGAATTATCCAATTATAGACCTCAAAATCACAATTCATATTATGAGGAAGAATAGATCCTGCAGTTCTTGATGGAATTAGATGACAGCTATTCTAATGTGCGTAGCCAAGTTCTAATGATGGAACATCTTCCTTCATTGAACAAGGTGTTTGCACTTGTTCAGCAAGATGAAAGGCAGAAGGATGTAGCATCAAAGAATCAAAGCAATCTACAAGCTACTGCATTTATCAGTAGGCTAATGAACTCTGGTGTTAATCAAAGGAATACGGGTTATAATGTTAATCAAATGACCACATATGGCAGTCAGAATTACAGGAAGGACAGACCTAAGTGCAGCTACTGTGGCATGCTTGGTCATGTGCAAAGAAAGTGCTATAAACTTCATGGTTACCCCCCAGGACATAGATTGGCGAGGAAAAAGGGCAAATAAGTTAACTCTGGTGCTAATCAAGTTACTGCCACTCCAGACTTATCTAAGGTGTTTTCTGGTTTAACTATCACACCAAAACAATGCCAGCAAGTTCTCAATTTCTTGAAACCACAGCTTCAAACTCAATTTTCTCAGTCTGGTAATACTATCGAACAAAGTCAAGCTACTCTAGATGTTACTCCACTTGATCATATGCAGCAACTTCAGCAACCAATCTTGCCAGATGCTTCAGCCTTCTCAGGTAATAATTTTTGTTTGGTTGTCTCAGACATAGAAAACAAATGGATAATTGACACTGGTGCCACGGACCACATGGTGTGTAGTATTGATCAGTTGACCACCATCACCGCTAAGATAAATTCACATGTCAAACTACCTAATGGAGATGATGCTATTGTGACTCACATAGGAACTATGAAGCTGTCTGAAACTCTTTCGTTAACCAATGTGTTGTGTATTCCCTCATTCAAGTGTAATTTAATTTCAGCCAACAAGCTCATTTATTCCCATCATTGTTGCTTAATCTTTATATTCAACTATTGCTTCATTCAGGACCTTTCTACATGGACAATGATTGGGGTAGGAAGCTTGAAGCTAGCTTGTACCACCTCCAAGTTAGCAAGTCCTCAAACTCCACCAATTCTGCCGAATTCGTACTTCATCAGCCTCACAGAAATTCCTCTGCTCTTATTAATTTCAGTTGTAATAAAGCCATAAATAATAATTATGTTCACAAGTTTACTGTTGTTACTAGTTTACCTTTTGAGCTGTGGCACTATAGGCTAGGCCATATTCCCCATTCTAAGATCTCAATGTTACAAAAATTTGTACCTGAAATTGTATCACCTTCTGATTTTCATTATAATGTTTGTCCTATGGCAAAGCAACATCGTTTACCTTTTCCAAATAGCTTACATAAATCTTAGTCTATATTTGAGCTTATTCACTGTGACATCTGGGGCCCTTATCAGGCTCAATCTCTTGATGGCTCACAATATTTTTTGACTATAGTTGATGATCATAGCATAGTCACTTGGACGTTTCTGATGAGAAACAAATCTCAAACCAAACAGATAATTCAAACCTTTTACCAAATAATTGAAACCCAGTTCAGTTCCAAAATCAAAGTTATAAGATCTGACAATGGCACTGAATTTGCCATAACAGATTTCTACAATTCTAAGGGAATATTACATCAAACTAGTTGCGTTGAAACACCACAACAAAATGGAATTGTAGAACGCAAACACCAGCACTTGTTGAATGATGCCAGAGCATTAAAATTTCAAGCCAAGTTGCCAAATAAATTCTGGGGTGAATGCATCCTAACAGCTACCTACCTCATTAATCACATACCTAGTTCATCATTATCAAATAAAACACCCTATGAGATCTTATTTTCAGTCAAACCTATTTACTCTAACCTGAGAGTCTTTGGCTCTTTATGTTATGCCTGCACTCTTCAAAGACATAGGTCAAAATTTGATCCTAGAGTCGTTCCCTGTATATTTGTTGGGTATTCTACAACTCAAAAGGGATACAAGTTATATAATTTGCATACCAATACCATTTTTGTATCCAGGGATGTCGTCTTCCATGAAACTATATTCCCATTTCATGATTATGCTTTCCTGACCTCTCTTGGCTATTCTGATGCTGACTTCAATCAATCTTCACATCGTCCCTTGTTTCCTTATTATCATTCTCCTATATCAAATAGTCCACCAGCTACCATTTCCCCAATGTTATCTTCAGCTCCAATTTCCACCTCATCTCTTGCTTCAACCTCATCTCCTGATTCTGATTCACTATCACAAGTACCCTCAAATATATCTTTACCTTCATCTCTTTCTATACCTTCATCTTCCCCACAATTGCCTATCAATCACTCTTCCCGTAGATCAACTAGATCCAGGAGACCTCCCAATTACTTACAGCAGTTTCATTGCAATCTTACTTCCCAAAACAGCAACCTTTCTTCTCCCAAAATAGAAAATTCTTATGGATTATCCAATACTTTGGGTTATGATTGTCTTTCAACAGATCACAGGGCCTATGCAATGTCACTTTCCACCAATGTTGAGCCTAGAAACTTTATGGAGGCATCCAAATCTCCAGCTTGGTGTCAGGCTATGGATAATAAATTTCAGGCTTTGGTTGCCAATAACACATGGACTGTTACTCCATTACCAGAAATAACACATGGACTGTTACTCCATTACCAGAAAATAAAGTGCATGTAGATTGCAAGTGGGTATATAAAATTAAACTTAATCAAGATGGAACTAAGGAGAGGAAGAAAGCCAGACGTGTGGCCAAGGGCTTCACCCAACAAGCAGGCATTGATTATCATGAATCATTTTCTCCTGTAGCAAAATTGGCTACAGTTAAGGCCTTATTGGCGGTTGCAGCTAGCAAGAATTGGTTTCTCCATCAGCTTGATACAAATAATGCCTTCCTCCATGGAGATTTAGATGAGGAGGTTTACATGAAATTCCCTCCAGGGTATGAGCAGAGGGAGAGCATAGTGAGACATTGGTCTGTAAGCTGAATAAATCAATTTATGGGCTTAAACAACCCTCGAGACAATGGAACACCAAGCTGTCATCTTTCATTGTTTCTCAAAGGTTCGTGCAATCAAAATCTGATTACTCCCTTTTCAGCAAACTAACAAGCTGCTCCTACACTGTGCTTCTCATATATGTAGATGATATCATCATAGGGGGAATGATTTGGTCTATATTGAACAGTTTAAAAGGAGTCTTGACTGCCAATTCAAATTAAAAGACTTAGGGGTTTTGAAGTATTTTCTAGGACTTGAAGTGGCAAGGTCTAGAAAAGGGATTACAATCTGTCAACGAAAATATGCATTAGAGATACTTGAAGATGCTGGTTATTTAGCTTCAAAACCTGCCAAATGTCCAATGTTACAGAATCTGAAGCTTAACAGAGATGAGGGATAGTTACTAAGCAATCCAGGAATGTATAGGAGGTTAATTGGGAAGTTACTATACTTGACCATTACCAGGCCAGATTTGTCATTCTCAATACAGATTTTGAGTCAATACTTGGAGTCTCCTAGAAAGCCTCATCTGGAAGCAGCATATCATGTGCTTCGATATGTCAAAGGAACACCTGGGCAGGGATTGTTCTTTACAGCAGATTCAAGCCTGGAACTCAAAGGTTTTTGTGATGCAAATTGGTCATCTTGCACAAATACTAGGAGGTCAGTTGCTGGCTCTTGCATATTCTTTGGAAGTTCTCTAATATCCTGGCGTTCAAAGAAACAACACACCATTTCAAGGTCTTCAGCTGAGGCTTAATATAGAGCCATGGTTGCAGCAGTCTATGAAATGATTTGGCTTAAGAAAATATTAAATGATCTGGGGGTTGATCATCATAAAGCTGCTCTTTTATTTTGTGCAATCAGGCAGCGATACATATAGCTAGCGACCCTGTTTTTCACGAAAGGACAAAGCATATTGAGCTAGATTGTCATTTGGTAAGGGAAAGGATACAATCATGTGACATAAAAACTATGCACTTTTCCACACACAATCAGCTTGCGGATTTGTTGACAAAGGCATTAGCAGAAGCTAGATTTCACATGCTTCATAGCAAGATGGGTGTTATAAACATCCACCAGCCATCTTGAGGGGGAGTCTTGTGTATAGTATCTGTGCGTGTATATATACTGCTTTACTCATTTCTTCAGAAATAAGAGAATCACATTTTCCTCATGCTCTCTCTCCTTCGGTCTGCAATAGATATTTTCTCTTCATCCTATTGTAAACTTCTCAACGTGCATATAAGACAATCTGTAAAAATTGATCATTTATGGCTTGCCTTAAATGTGTACCGTAATAATTCAATTACTTTATTTACAATTTACGACATGCACTGTTTATCACTGTATTGCTTGTTGTAAAAAGAAAACTATATTGTACTGCAAGTATTATACTCGTAAAAGAGAAATATTATTCCACGTTCTTATAATGGATTACAAGTAAGGGAATGAAAGAAATTAATTAAACCAAACAATGAAGTATTTGGATTTGGCTTCTCTTCTTCTGATTCCGTCAAATTTTCTGCAACTTTTGCCCCGAGCTTGAACTTACGCTTCTAACCAACTCGAGTCATCGGTGAAGAATATATGACCTACTAGATCTATGCCATCTTCAGGAGTCA
>CAIGRF010034971.1:85775-98417 GCA_903798235.1 Fraxinus ornus | reverse complement strand
CCCAAGATTTTGGATCCATTACTTGGACCTAATGACTAATGTTGGTATAGGCATTAATTAGTAAGGGCGCTTCTAATTTTCACTTGTCTAGCTTTAGAAAATTTGAAAATTGTTAATTATAAAAGTTATAAAGTAATTATTGTATTTATGATTTTAGGTGTTTAATGATATACATTATTTTATTTAGATGATGGTCATGGAATTATTAAAATAATGTTAAAAGCAATAAACACATTTTTATGCATAAGCTTATAAAGTTTGATGCTTGACTTCACCATGACTTTACGCGTTTTAAGAATTAATAATTTAATGGAATTCAAAATTTTATTTCCACGAAACTGGGATTTTTTTATTTTTTTTTATTTTTGTGAAGAATTATACGATCTCCTTGAATTTCCATTAATTCAAGAAAGGTCATACTCCACAAACAAATGCAGGGTTCCTCGTAAGTTTATTGAAGCCCTACCAAATGATCATGAAATCCAACCAAAACTTCAGGTTCTTAAGTAACAACTTAATTTGTCACTAATCATCTTATTTGTTTTGTTTAGACATTAATTTTTAATGATAATTCGTGAACAAACCTATATTAACTCTCAACTCCTTTTGTTTTGATATTTGTAATAGGACCTTATGCCCTTAGTTTTAGCTATTTTAGTACCTTTGTTTGAGCCCTTTTATGTTGGAAAAATAGATTTTGTAATAGTTATTTTTTGAAAAATGTGTGGTTAAAAGGTATAAAAAGTTTTAGATTTACGTGTAAATTGTTGAAAATGTTTGTTTCTCAAAACACCATTAATTTGGTGCTATTTCGAGAAGCTACTTCAAACTGAATATTTGGGTTGAGAAGGTTCAAGTGGCAACCCCCAAATGGTTCTTTGAGTGTGACACGGATTGTGCTAGTTGAGGAATGTTGTGAACCGTCTGATCAAATGGATGGCTGTGATCTTGCCTTGATTAAACAAGACTTTTGATTAGTCTTGGCTTCTAGGGATTGGAGCGTCACTTTTATGTTTTTGGTTTTTGGTCTAGACTCTTCTTTTTCCTCTATGGCTTCCTCGAAAGTTTTTCCTTCTTCTTTTACTTCTAAGTACTGAAATCTTTCTCTATAATATTTTATTTTTTGATTAATCTTGAGAGATTAATCTTGCTACAGTACTTCTAGGTGTTAGGAGTTTGGTTTTGGTTCTAAGTGTCGGTTTAGAACGGATTAAGGGGGTTTCTATACTGGTTTTGTAGATCCTTCAGGATCGATGATCAAACCTTGTTTTCTGAGTGGCTTGATGTACTATGAACTCTCTCTTGGAAGACACGTTTGCACTAGTGGAACGGGTTACAGTCTCTGAGCCCCCCAGATTAGGCCTTGGGCTGAACTAGGTCAACAATTGGTTGTGTTTTTCTTTGCTTTATTTCATTTATTGCTTTCGTGCTTGTGTTTTAATTCAAGCTCTTATCATATTAGTTCACTAAAATCCTTACATTTGTTTTATTGCGAAAATGTGTGATTGAAAATATGTTAAGAGAAAAACTAGATTTAAAAGAATGAGACTCAAATAGGGGATGTGTATGATAAAAACAATTGTATTTTTTTAGGGTCGATAAAACATTAATTATATTATAGTTTGCCAAACTACAACCAAATTTAACATTCGACATTGCTCAACTTGCTAACATCGGAGGCAACTATGGATATTTAGTATCTAGATCACCTCTCTTTTTATTTCTCAAGTCTCAACCCACTGACGTTGCTTCAAAAACAATTACAAGTTGACACCACAAGAAAAAAATTGGCTCCACCACTACTCTTTACTGCCAAGAATTTGGTCTCGGGGTATGCGCTTTTAGCACCATTAAACTATGGATTTTTCTACTTGTACATAAAAAAATATACATAATCGATTACATAATATGATGTGGAGCGAAAAGAATGGATGGAAAAGTTGATTGTGTTTTAAATGATAAATGGAAGAGTATCATTTGTGTAAACAGTTATGTAAATCTTGATGTAGATATAGCAATGTCCTTGAACTATTATGTGACCAGTGGCGGACACAGCACCTGACGAGAGGGCGCGGCCGCGTATGCTAGGCTACGCCAGAACAGTGCACAGGTATGAGAAAGAAGAAGATCGGCACACAGGAGCAGTGGCGAATCTAGCGATGGCCTCCTCTTCCTTTTTATTTTAATTGGGTCTTTGCATTTGGTTGGGCTGAAATTATAATTTAATGTAGTTGGGCCTCTACTTTTCAATTGACCGGAGCCAAATCAATGATGTAAATGGTCCAAGAGTCCGTTAATTTCAGTATTTCACCACAGGTTAGTTCCATTTCATTTTTTCACAAATTTACACGGCTCCACCACTTCCACCGATACCCACCCCCGGTGACACCTGCACTAGTGCCGGACGACTCAAGTATCGGAAGCCGGAAGGTCGGAAACAGGTTGTTAGTGATGCCGGCTGCGACAGTGCCGCCTTGACTGTGAATTTGAGCCCGTAAGTTTTCTGACTCTCTTTTTTTTTGCTTCTAATTTTTGGGTTATTTTTTAATTATGAGTTATGATTATCATTACTTAAGAATTATGATTTATGGTCTATGAGTTAATTGATAATTTGACATTGAAATGAGAATTTGATTTGTGAATCTATGAATTGTGATTTGGATAAATAATTTATGTTGCACTATCATTGAATTATGAATTTTAATTTATATTTCTCATATTAGCAGCTTGTAAAAGTAAATCAATGCTGTAACTTTTATCATAACCTAATTAAGAGAAAGTAGAAAGAGAAATTAAATGAACATAAGGAAGAAAAAAAAATTACAATTAAGTACAGTACATTGTGTTTTCATCCGACTAGAAAAGTGATAAGTATTTGTAGGATGATAATTTATAATAATTTTCCATGTAAATATTTGCAATGTTCTTATATCAAGAACATTTTGGACATGAAAATTGCAAGTGATTAATCTATTAATTATTAGTCCCCTCATAATTGAGGAAATTTTATTTTCATAAGCTAGAGACACAGACAATAAAGGATCCTATATATTTGAATTTGTATAGATCATGTCTGAAAGAGAGAATTCGAATTGATTAATGCAAATATCAATTATTTGTGGTTTAATCATTAATGCACATACTTAATGGATCTGGTTATGATATTGGTTTTCATATCCAAGGCAAGAGTGATTCAAAAATAATTAATGAATCCACCTAATAAGCTAATGAAATCAATAGGAAAGAATGAGGGAAAAAGATGTTTTCGTTTTGCATTCTTTGATACATTTGCATTGATCTCCATCCATATTTGTTATAAATCCTCACTTTAATTAATGCAACAAAGTGGTGTTTTTTTCTTATGTTAAAGACTAGTAAGGCAAGGATTGATTGGTGGCTTTCTCTTGGCAGCTAGAATTTCAATTAGGACTCCATAAGATGCTGGAGATATTACACCGATAACATGCATGAATTATATTCTCAAAACGATGATTGCGCAAAATCGAACATAGTTTCTACTAATCAAAATAGAATTCGAGTGATAATTTATTATATTATTCTTCTTGTAGTCATCACTCTCTCCCTATCTCTCGTATTTTGTAAACGATCTCTTTATTGCGACGGTTGACGGTTGGCGACCTTCGACCGCCCTAGCTAGTTCATTTCGTGGGTCCGCCGCTATATATGACAAAAAATTTCATATAAGAAAGGAGGTTAGTGCAGTTTCATCAAATTCAAAACTATTTGGATGTGTCTGTCCAATCTTGTGCAGCTTTAGTGCGATTTTAACTAAACAAATTGTAACTGTCTAAAGAGATCTAGTTTTTAGCATATATATGATCCAGATTTAAAGACAAATAATTTCATCTAAAATGTTATATTGCCATCGTATACATAGAAATAAATAGAAAACGCGACCAAATTTATGCAATCTTTATCAAATTTGTTAAGAATAGAGTTTAGAATTCGACGAGGGCTGATGTTACCTGCCTTATCTTGATTTGATGCATGCCAGCATATAAATTTAATGTCATTATAAAGGAGAAAGAATTTAACTCTTATCATGATGATCGAATCTATGGATCTGCCCAACAATTTTACTTTTTCTATTGACCCAAAATCAAATAAAAATATTTTGTTTATGTATATTATAAATAGAGATAAGTTTTTTTTTTTTTTTTTTTTTTTTTCGTATCACCTATTTGACAAAGGTGGATTGAGAGATCTCGTGAAATTATTATAAACAAACTTGAACTACGGGAAATCGTAGAGTCAATGATAATCAATATATAACTACAAACACGAGAAGAACAAGTATTTTGATCGACTTCTAAAGATCAATATGAAACTAAAAGTTTTTAAGTTCACAATTTGAGAGCTACAATTACTAAATTTGAAGTGAGACACAATTTTATGGAGTTTAGATTGGTTTGGCTCACTGTTTACCTCACAAAAAATGAGATATCAAGATGAGGACGTAGATCTTCACTCTGAATTACAAGTCCGGATAAATTAATAAAAAATAAAGAGGAACTAAGTAAGAAAGTTATTGAACAACAGAAGAAAAGGACATAGCATGTGATGAACATATAATTTGTATATACTTTATTTCAAGGTTGGGATTAGGATATGATTGACTTAGGTTAATAATAAAATAATATTTGAATTCATCATTGCCTACTACATCCTAAATATTTTCTCGGAATCTGTCTGTCTTTAATATAATAAAATAAATAATTCAGAATAATTTCATTTTATTTAAGGTACTATAATTTCATGCAAAGAAGTACAAGAATGAAAACATCTTAACCAAAAAAAATAATGACGTCGAGCAGAATAACGATTATTCTGCAGGCTGGTTTCAGAAGATAATTAACAGGGAAGAATACAAGTGAAAATGCTGAGAAAACAAGAAAATTCTTTATTATTCATCCAACATCTGAAAACAGCCCACAAGTTGGACTATATAGCTAAGAAATCGTAATTATCAAAATTTTATCAAAAATAGCAAAATCTCAATAGTCATACCAAAAGAAAGTAATCAAATAAATAATATCCCAAAAATTTGGCTCGAGTTCATAATCTATAGTAAAAACAAAAACGAAATATTACAAAAAAAGGGAAAAAAAAATAATAACTAAAATTGGGGATTTGGAAGGGAAAATAGCGGATTTTGTCCTCGAAATCGATGTACATCAAGCGACCACGGCGTGAGAAACGAAAAGAGCTTTTCAAATTGGAGTCATGAGCGCGATTTCAATAACCGTAGCCAAAGTTATGGCCAAAATACCAAAACGTGTCCAAAACTGCCCCACCTAAGAAAGATCGTCGATTACTTGTCATTTTTGCGATGATTCGTCAACTCATGGTATTTCAGTGCCATCAACGAGCTATCTGACAATTCGATATCATTTGACTCGAATCCTCCTGCATTAAAAAAACAAGAATGAAAATGAGAACAAAAAAATAAGTAATTATATTTAAACTAGGGTAAAGACCATCTCTAAGAGAAAATTATGTAAATTTTGTAATTACTAATTGGGGACGTTTTGCTAGACTTCTGTCCCTAGTAGAGGAGTGAGTTTGTCTTATGTTGAATGGCCTTTTGATTTAAAATTATTTCTTTCCTTACTTCTAAAAATCTCTATAATCGGTCGAGAGAGACTATTAAAAACTATTTAATTCAGAAGCCCTTGCCAAATATTATAATTATATAAATTTATAATTCAAGGGCAACAATTTCTCAATTTTGGCTCATTTGATATCTTCATATTAAGAATTGTAAATATCGATTCGGAATTGAAAATCCTTTATTACTATAGTTTACCGTACAATATTTTGGAAGTCGTTGTCTATGAGAATGGCATAAAGCCTTCGAAATAAAGGCAACACTCTGATAGATCACTTTAGAATTCCAATTAATAAAGGCTTCACTTGCTTAGGTACTCTTTTAAGTGCTTATATATAGTGAGTTTTAAGGATTGTATAATTAAAAAATGTGGTCCGATTTTTCTCCCACGGCGATAAAGGGCTAAAAGATCTACTACTTTAATTCCTGCGGATAAAAATAGAATTTGATCACCTTATAAACACTTACAAGATAAGTCACCCTAATGATGGATTTTTTTGACGAAATGCTCAAAAAAGCCAGAAATAGCGATTCACAAGCACGCTTTAAAGGAATTTAGGATTGGTTACTACAACTTATTTACTCATGGGAGAGCTCTTTGTATGCGTCAAATCAAATAATGACTAAAAACAGTCACTCCAATAAACTCAAATGGGCAAAATAATTCCATACCACACAAAGCTTTGGACCTTTTCCTTTTACTATAAAGAATTATGTGACTTTCAGTTGCAAGGGGTACAAAAAAATATTTATCAAAAGTTTTTTATTTGATTTGATTAGACGAAACATTATTAAGTCACTATTTACCAGCAATTATGCTAGTGTTTGACACCCTTGTTGGGAAAAAAATGAATTTTGGAATAGTGATTGATAGAAGAATGTGTGGTTGAAAAGTAATGAAAAGATTTAGATTTTTATTTAATATTATTTTATTTGGAGAATGTGTGGTTGAAATAAAAAATAAGAATAAGAATAGGTATCAAACAGAGCCTATTAAATAATCAAAAGTTAATTTTGAGATTAAGAAGAGCTGTTTTTGAATGTATTCAGCTTTTACTTGGTGTATTGAAAAATTACATTTTTAGTAGATTTTGATAAAAATAAATAAAATGTGTGATTAAAAAGTTATAGATCCCACGAAATGTGTAATTAAATTTATTTATTTTTGACTTTGATTTAAGATTTTAGTCCAAACAAAACGAGGATTTGAAAAATGACTAGAAGAATTTTTAAACAGGATTAATCTAAATTCTTTATCAAGAAACTCTTTTACAAGAGTGGAATCCCTACCTAATGGGACCTAAGTCTCCATGGTTTGCATGCAATTAATCAGTACTATAAACATAGTAACATGCATGTTAATTAAAGTTTAATCAACAATAGTTTTTTGTACATTTGCCCGATAAAATAAGGATAATGCTGTCAAAACCAAATCTTTGCAAAGGTACACATATATCTTTGCAAAGCTTATCTTGGACTTACATATATATCGCCTTGTCTTGTAAGAAACATCAATCTACCAGTAGTATGTTTAACAATCTTTTCCCTGAACTTCATAGTATTAAGTGCCTGTTTGAGCCTATTTTTGATGTAAAATGCTTTTTAAAACACTAGATTTATGGAGAATGTTGTGATTAAAAAATAAATAAAAATTATGAATTTGTGTGTAATATGATTTTATTGGAGAATATATTCTGATTGAAAAAAAGAGAGATAAAAATATATTTTGAAGAAATTGGGATCAATCATGGTTTCTTTTTGGTAAACTCGCATGATTAAAGTGTCATGCTTGAATAATTTTTCCCACTCGAAAGATGGGAGTCTTTATCAACATCAATCCCTCATTGAGCTTTCCAGTCATGTCTGAAAGATGTACTCTTTTTAACTGTTTAAACATCTGTTCCTCATCTTTCTGTCCAATCCACTAATATTCCAAAAGGAATGACTCGTGGGGTCTGCCCCAAATCACCCAGCACTCTTTCACATTCTTGATTTACCTGATCTCCTAATTTTTCTGGTAAACAGAACCAGAAAAGATTGAATGAAACTGCAGCTAATCAAACTGTTGTTTTAGGATGTTGTCATCACAAATCCCTCTTAGGTGCTTCATATGATGTTGTGTTGCAGTTGCTATTGTTGTTGTTTCTTGGCCAGTCATAGAAACTGAATGGATCCAGTGCCTTGTTTTCCCTCCCTTCATCTCCTGAAAATCCATCCATGAATAAAAGATCCAAAGGATCGGCCTCTATTTCTCCCAAATCTGCAAATAGATCTTCAGACTGGTCTGAACCCAGCAATGCCGGCTTATAACTCTGGGAAGGAAACCCTTCATATAGTTCTGCATCATCTATCTCAAACTGGTTATCAAGATCTTCCTTTTTTACATCCACGGGTGATGGAATTACGTTTTCTGCATGGTTTCCGGTTTCTTCATCTTTCGGATTTTTAGCCCTTTGGTTCTGAGAATTTGGTGAAGTTTTTGAAGCTGGGCTATTGTTCTTGGATGTCTGTGATCTTGTGGAACCTGCAAGAGCATTTCTCTGAGTCGGCCATGGATGATTGTGCTCAGAAGTGTAGGTGATTACCAGCATATTCGGGTCGGTACGGCTCCGTTCGACTTGCTTTCTTGCTGAACAGCCCTTTGAGCTACTACATCTGTAATAACCCCTGGAATACCGAATTTCAAAAGAGACAAGAATTAAGAAAAATCTGAACACTCAAATAAGAATAACAAAAAACAAGCAATGGACGTTGACGGTGAAAATTAAATTAAAATAAATAAATGTGTTCCTTTTTCTAAGAATCATAATAGACGAGGATCTTTTCCAATTCCATTGCTTCAAGTCAAGAGGGTTTGGCACTACGAATAGTGATTCCAACACTACATCTTTTTCCAATTGATAGAGTGTTGGTTTAAATATCAAAACGATTTTACTGAGGTCAGAAACATTCGTTAATACATACCTAATCTATGGAAAAAGAAGACCAATATCGTTGATTTTACTTGGGAAGTACCTTTGCGTGCAAAAGACGAAGTATGAAAAAAATGAATTCATAAAAATTCAATATTAGATAAATTTCTTGCAGACAGAAGGGTTTTATGTCTGCATATTTTATGTTGTCTAAATATTTTCAAGAAAAAGGAATATACAAGTATACAACAAATGCTTTGACATGGGATTATGACAGGAACTACCTTGGATAAGGAGAACCTTTGATAGGTTTCTGTCCATACTTTCTCCATGCCCAAAGATCAGATGGAACAACTTCTCCACCACCACCAGGCCGGCTGTTCGCAGGCGCGGGAGCTGGTATACAAACTACTTTCTTTGCCTGACTCTTCCTGCAGATATCGAATCAAAATCAGAACTTTAATATTCCTTTTTTTAGCCTTCCGAGACTTGTACATTCCTTTTTTTTTTTTTTTTTCTTTGGAAAGCTTAAAGTGATGGACAATATCAAAGACTGAAACTACAAAAATCCAGTCAGGTGGGGTTTGGAGGAACAGTGGTTACAAATAATAACATGAAAGAAAACTGACAAATTCTAGTTTACTTTTTCAGGTCGGATTAATTATTTTTGCAAAACCCTATTTGGGAATTCTCAACTTTGGCATGTTAATCTCCTTAAAACTCTAATTATTTACAATAATTTATGAAAGTATATGGTTTCCTATAGCCTATACGTGCTGTTGCATAAAATCTAAGAATTTGAAAGTTACGTCATGGTTTAAGAAGAAAGATCTCACCTTCGTTTAATACCCGTGTTTCGCGGAGGCGAGATCTGAACACCAGGGCTTTCCACCAAGCAACTTTTGGAGTTATTTGAAGAAATCATGTGATCATTAGATACTGAACCAGCACTTGCGGCGGTCTTCAATCCTACATGAGAGGTGGTAGCCACCGACGAAGAATTACGACGGAATACCAGCGACTTTTCATTCGGAGAGATCTGAAGAATTCTTGAGAAGATATTGGGAGGTCTAGTTTTCATCTCATCATCAAGAATTTTATTACCAAGAATTCTATCACCGCTACCATCTCCTCCTCCACCTTCAACTCCAGCGCCACCACCAGTCGCTAGGTTTCCAATATCTATAGAGTAATTTGAGTTGTTGAATAACCCTGATACATTTGTATCTGTATCGTGAATAAATGGATCTCTCATATTAGAAAAAGGATGCCCAAAATAATCCGATAACTCTTCGATTCCTGAAGAAAAATTAACGGGGTTGCTCGGAAATTGCAAGTCAGCAGGAAGCGCCGGAACTGCAGTAGAGGTGTTGCTCCCCATGCTACCACCGCCAGCTCGGATTATATCATCTAAATCACCTTGATAATTATTCATTCTCTCCAAGAAATGACTGCACATGACACTTAACTCAACACGATCTTGTTAGCCTCTTCAGTTTGGATTATTCTACACCAAACAGACGTAAAGAACATACAGTTTTCTAAAATATTCCTTGATTGGGTTATGCACAAGAAGAAGCAGAGAAGAATTTATTTCGAGATTAAAATTTTGTTCTAAGAATTGGAATCGGAGAAGTTAGAGAGAGAGAGAGAGAAAGATCGAGAGGGGAAGTCGCTGACTTATGATATAAAACTGATCTTCTCCAAACGCAACGAGTTATTAATCTAATAGGGTTTTGAGCTGGTTGATTTTTTTATATAATATTCATTCACATCAAAAGGGTCAAATCTCTGCAACTGTTTTAATTATTATATAATTGTTCTCTCCCTCACTTCTCTCTGGCTATGGCTGTTTCGTTAGATGCATGTTATCTTTGCAGTAATGAGTTGTGAAAAAAATCAATTTTAAAAAATAAGGGATGAAAAAGTTAAAAGGCGGCAAGTAGCCGCAATTTTCGGACACCACTTACAAAATGGGACCGCTGCTCCCTTTATTACAAAAAATAACCCTCATTCAAATTTGATTTTCTGAAAATTATTATTTTTTAATAATTCTTCTTTAATTTTTAATCGCACGTCTTCTAAAAATATCTCTTTTCAAAAGATCATTATAAATTTATAATATTTTTTAATAAATAAAAAGAGTTCAAAGTATAATTATATATGAGATGTCGACAAATGTTTAAACGTCATAATTAAAATTGGTCAAGGATTTAGTTAGGTATTGCATAGTTCGTGAATTGAAGTTCGATTACTCAAATGAAGTGACTTATAGCTACATGGTCAAGGATTTAGTTAGGTATTGTAAAATTCGTCTTAATTTCTTCTATATAAAATTTTGATACTTCATACACACATCATCTACCATGACACGCTGTTCCTCAAGTTGCTATTTTTTTTTTTCAAATTTATTTATTTAATTTTTGGCTTCGGCCTTAAACAATATATTATATTTTAGACTGATCTCAAAAATTCACATCATCGTCGTCACCATCAAGATTTCTAAAGAATTTAATATCAAAATTAATAATTTTATTTTCTTCCTTTTTTAATTTAGTGAATCAAAATGCAAAAATTATTACAAGTTCAGCTAATTTTTACAAGTAAACCAAGATGAGTGAATCTCTTTTGTTCCCAAATACACATAATAAATAAATAAGAACAATAATATGTAGACGAAACCTTAGTATATAAAGTCAATTTTGGTTGACTTCTAGCTTCCACTGAATGCTGCTGCAATTCCAACCGATATTTTTTATTTTGAGTATAGCATATATAAGATTAATGTCATCTTTTGGTAAAATATATTTAAGGACATGTTTGTTAGCTAATTTTTTTTTTTTTTTAAAAAAAGAGAACTTTATTCAGTCACCCATCACTTATGGCGGAGAAATACCATGACAACAAATCCAACAAAACAACATGTGAGCCAAGAATCCATAAAAGGCCCTAAACAAGCAAATGAAAATAAACACATCCACTTCACGACTATTGCCTAATGTTGGGAAAATCAAACTTATCCATAGGAGTAATACCTTTTAACAATTTTGGTATTTGATCTAAGTGTATGTACCTCATCGTGAGGCCATCCGCCCCTTGTCTGGCTAGAAGATCTGCTGCTCTATTTGAAATATCGAAAATTTGATAAGCGTTTTTAAAGTAATTCAATATGAAGAAAGCAAACAATAGAATCATGTTCCACGTCCCTTATGCCTTCTCGTGGTCCAACTGAGCTTTCAACAGACGAACCATGTCAATGCATATTCAAATTACTTTTTCTATCGTGTAGAGTTCAATGCATTTAAATTCGTATGTATCTCCCTAAGAAACCATGGTTTTAGAGTGGAAAAATTGATGATTGGATTCGAACCCCACATAGCCTACCCCTACCCCCACCACGTTTGATGCACAAAAAACAAATTAACACTGAGATTCTATGAGTAATTGCATTGATTTAGAGAATTAATTTGTCATTAATCCGGCCCACAACTAGAAGGAATCAGAAGCATCCTTCCATGTGATCAACAAACATAATTTACTAATTATTTCATTTAAAACTAGATAATGACAGATTAAGCTCCACATAATGACAAACCTACCTCGATGCTTACGACTTATTCAAGCTGGATTAACTTAATCATAAAAAGATAAGTGATTAATTAATTATTCAATTGATCCGCACGCGGCACACCTTGCCTAAGCGGCAGCCACCTCTCCTGACGTCAACAGTCTAGCTACCGGCCCACCTCACCCGGCACAACCAATCCTGGCCGTCTAGTTTTATTGGCATGGGAGGCTGAGATCACCCGGCCACCTGTTTTTTCGCCTTCAAATTTATTTATTATTATTCAGCCACACTATACATATCTTTCTTGGGCTGGCAAAGAAAACCATATATTTTTTTAAGTTTTTTTTTTCCTCTTAGGCCACGTGGAATTTTCCATGGAAAGTGGAATTCAAATTCCATTTTTCATGTTTTGTAGTGTTTGATGGCACAAAATTTACCTAGAAAACACTTTTCACAAATGGTCCACACGTGCACCAATTCCATGATTTGGTTGAATTGTTTTCCCACTTTTTTGGTGGGAAACTGAATTCCAG
>CAIGRF010034971.1:58539-84957 GCA_903798235.1 Fraxinus ornus | reverse complement strand
AAAAAAAAAAAAAAAAAAAAAAAACAAACTGAAGGTGTGAGTCATGTTGGAGCTGCCAATACATGCGTGGATTTAGTGGGCGTGATTCTGGTGCACGATTGGGGCCGGCATTGGTCTGGGTTTGTGTCTGGCAACTTGTATACCAATATGTTAAATTATATATATATTTCCGTGCCTAGAACATGCTAAGATGTCACAAACTGAGATTCATTAAATTTGGAGTATAATTTATAAAAAGATTGATAAAAGTGTAAATTACACCCAACCTAATTTTAAAGTTCAATATTCTAAAATTATGTAGGAGGTGTTACTTTTCAAAAGCCAGATACATTATATTTAAATATACACATTAGCAACTGCGTTTCTTCGAAAACAACATAACTTCCTTATATTTCGAAACCTTTTGTTTCTTCTTCACAGACCCAAGACTGCAACGAGTTTTTCCTCGACGCCGTTACTTCTCCAGTGAACTCGCAACCACCGTCAACACACGTTATCATCCACTATATAATCATCAATCTATAAATATTTTCATTATGTGAAAGCTGTACATCGTAAACCCCAAGATAAATGGCTCGTTCGAGGAGAAAAAATCAAGGGAAGAATGTAGTCGAGGCCTCGGATAGAAGAGGTAAAAAAAGGTAGATGAAATACATAAAAATTCCCCTTCTAAAAGAAACAAATCCAATCGGTCAACCACAAATTCCACTGCGAAGAATGTATTTTTTTTCTTCGGTTTTGTTATTCAATTGAAGCATATTTACGAACCCTAAAATTGATGGGTAACGAGTATTGATGATGTATTCTACATTTGTTACTTGTGCTCTACTCAATTTATGACATTTGAGTTGAGTGCATATTGGTATTCGATAGTGTGACCCATAAAAAGGGATTTTGTCTTTGTTTGATTTACAAATTAATAATGACCTAATTAACAATGTTTATGACCCGCCAATCCATATGTGACCAACTTCTTCTTCTTCTTCTTCTTTTTTTTTTTTTGGTGACCATTATGAATGTTTGGAGGTTGTGACCTATAATAATGACTTTGTTTTTTGTGATTTCTGAATTAGTACTGAACTCAATTATGCCATTGAGACTTGTCTATACGGATGTGCCAATTTTGTGACCAATATGCAGGTTTGAAGGTTCATTATACCAGAGGATAGTTGGTTTCCTGAAAAAATTACGATTACCCCCACAACGGGTGTGCTAACGAAATTCAAAAATGAATCTAAAGGAGGCACAACGACTTATACTTTAGAATACATGTTTTGGCCACTTTCTGGAATATGATGAGATCGTTGTTCAACCGTAGTTGATACATTATTGCTTGTCGAGGCAAGTTCAATAACCAAACGAAAATGAAATGTGGTTTAATATAGCAGGGAGATTTGTTAGATTCTCACTCCCCGAGTTTTGTTTTGTGTCCGGACTCGGATATTTTGCCAATGTCAATACAAATAGGCTAGAGAAGACTCCGTTGTGTTTGAAAGATAGATATTTCAGTACGTTGAAGTTTGTGACACATAAAGATGTCAAGGGAAGCATTTCTTGGATGCGGGTGACATTCCATTTGAGAGTGTTTCTATGCTTGGTGCATTGTTTTTTTATCACTTCATAACTACATCTGAGAGATTACAAGAAGGTTGTTGAACACTTCTTGTTTGTACTAGTTGAAGATTTTAATGCAATGAATATGTTTCCATGGGATAAATCACTTTTTGACACGCTAATCAATTCATTGAGGGAGGGGTTGAGTAAGAGAACAACCCATTACAGATTAAGATGTCTTCTCATAGTGTTTCAAGTATGAATTTATGAGACGATTCCTAGTCTCGATGGATATGTAGCTAGAAGGATTTCAAGAGTGTACCCCCGAGTAAGGAATTGGACAGTAGAGGATCACCCATCGACTACTAAGCTGGTAGGATTGCTTTTCCAACCCGGAAGCAAGGATTTAATCACTATTACAATACAAATTTGCATGTCGCATGTACATATTCATAAGTCACATATCATAATGAATAGGTCACAAGTCATTTTCATTAAGTCACTGGTGATTCGCTACAAGTCACAGACACATTTATGACATGATGTATATAGTCATCTCACATCACATATGAATCCACTGTTGTTTTTAATGTATACTCAATTAGTATTACAGCTCGACATTCTAAATGATGATTCGTACATTGTCGCATTGTGACATTATATTTTCAATGTATTTGGAATGGCAAATGGAGATATGTGACTTGGACCCGTCAGATGTTGAAATGGCAATGTCGTACATGACTGAAGAACGGTATATCAAACATATCCAATCGGAACTTTCATGTGAGGAACAGAGAAAGGGGGTAGTATGGATAGATCAGTTCATCGTGTTGATGGTAAGTTACCACTATTTTTCAGGAATCTGATTAGAAGCTTTAAACATGTTACCTTATTTTTGAAATGGCCTAGTTATGGTGTGGGATTTGAATTTTTCCCTTGATAAAAATCATTTCGTGCAGACCAGTTCTAGGGCCCACCCTCCACCTCTAGTCCACCCAAAATTTTCATCGTTGAGTCCATTTTCTTTTGAGTTCCAATTTGGGGTTGTGATTAAAATTATCTAGGCCAACAAAGGAGTCTTTGCTGTATAAGTTGTGAAGCATGAGGGATAAAAAAAAAAAACATTGAGAAATACTCTCAAAATTAATTTGTAATTTACCTACAAATGAACAAAGCCATTAAAAAATACCTAAAACTATATAATACAAAATTAACTATGGCCCAAAGACAAAACTAAACACCAAAATTATGCCCCAGAAATCATCCAAGTTTCATCAAATTTGAATGTGCCAAACCCTAGAATATATTCATCAATTTCAGACCAAAAATAATTGCATTTTCATCAAGTTTAAACAGACATTCTTCCAATTTTTCATTGCTACATTGAGTGTGAGTTGAAAACTAACTCAAATTTGAACGAGCTCCCTCCCAAAATACAAACAATTTGGTGGATTATTTAAATCACGCAGTTGTCATGTTTAGTTTTAGCGTCTCTATAGTTGAGGATAATTTATTTGTGTTCGTTTTTTTTTTTTTTTTGGATTTAATTTATGATTATTTTACAGGTATAATTTTTTTATTTTTAAAAATTATTGATTCTTCAAATTGATTCTATTTTGTTACATTTAGTCAATTGTATTACTGTATATAGAGATGATATGGGTTAATAGATGTTATCTAAAGATTTTGAACTTGTTAGGGCTAATTTTAACTTCTGATTATTTTACAGGTATAATTTTTTTATTTTTAAAAATTCTCAATTTGATTCTATTTTGTTACATTTAGTCAATTGTATTAGAGATGATATGGGTTAATGGATGTTATCTAAAGATTTTGAACTTGTTAGGGCTAATTTTAATCACATGTTACTATCTATTAACAAAATGCGTTCCTGCTTATGTTTTAGGTTTCAAATTATGTTGGTGTTAATCTTGATGTGTTGTGTTGTGTGTTGTGTTGTGCTGTTACATGTTTGTTAGTTCAAACATGAAGTGTTCTTTTTCAGATAGGGTAACAAGATGTGCTACTGTCTGTTTGAGAAGTCTTATATTAAATTTAGTATGGCAAAAATTATTCCTTTAAAACAATTATCATAAACATAATACAGATGAATGTCATCACATTCTTTTCACATACTTCTCTTTTTCACTAGAAGGCGGCACCGGCTTAGACAATACTTTTTGTGGTATCAATTTAAACCTTCGTATGGGTTTGAATTCTCCAACTTTTGATGTATATTGCAAAAGAAGCATACAAAAGAAAAGTGATGTCACCTTACCTACGCTGTTACATCTTTTGAAGAATAACCAACCTCTAAATATCTTCCATCTTCTCCTCGATCTTCACATAATCCTTGTCATTCTAATCGATGCCAACTCCATTTATTCTATATGATCTGCCATCTCACCCAAGCTTTAACTTAAACTTATCTGGTTTGCATCATTTTGAGAGTATTTTTCAACTTTTTTATAAAATTTAGGGCAGTTGTCAATTGTCCACCATCGACTTTTCTCAAAAAGGGGTATTAAGGCTAGTTTTCACTTTCAAAATTAAGAGCTTTAACAGCCTTAAGTTTTCAGTATGGAAATGATACAAAACTCTGATCATGTTCCTCGTATAATTAACAAAGAAAAAGAAGTTAAAATATTGTTGAGTTGATGTAATACTGTGTAAACCGAACATGTACCTCAAGAATAACAAGAAGTAACACACAGGATGGAAAAATATGCAATTCAAGAATAATAAATTTAATATTTAATGAAATTGAAAACAAGTCTTAATTCTTAAAGCAACATTTCTTGTTGAATCTTCAATATAACTAAAACCTTTGCATATATCTAAACATATCGTATCAGTTTTGGAGTATTCGTACCACTTCTGTAGACTGAAATATCAAAATCAATACAAAAATATATACTACTTCCTGCAACTAACTTCTCCAAATTAAACAAATCAATACAAAAGAAGTATCTGATAATCTTCATTATCCACAAATCAAAGTATTTCCTTCATTAGCTTGCTTGTCTGAATCCAATTGCACAGTTGTAAACAAATATAGAGAAGAGTGATGGAATTTGATATGCTCGGCTCCTTATATGCCACCCGTTACAACCAATCCCAAAATTAGATTAGTGTTGTCGTGTGGCATATAGGGAGCCAGGCACATCCTAACTAACGCACCTTTCTTTTCATCCTCCACAGCTTCCTTATCCGGAAGAAAATCCCAGATTGACTTTACGAACATTTTCCCATTACTATGAACTCGAGCAAGAGAGAGAGAGAGACTCTCTCTCTCTCTCTCTCTCTCTCTCTCTCTCTCTCTCTCTCTCTCTCTCTCTCTCTCTCTCTCTCTGATTACAGGGTGTTATAAGAGTGCAGTACATGTATGTATCTATATATATTATGGATCATCTCCTAGCTAGGCCCGGATTGTGTCAATTACAGCATTTTCCAAGCAGGCAGTTTTGAATGCTATACAAATTGCTTACTTTTTTCCTCTTTCTTTCACTATCTAAATAATGAGTATTACTTTTCAAATTCTTGAGAGAAGTTTGTCGTGTTGCATAATTAAATCACCAGTGTCAATAATTTCGTTAAATGCCTGACATTTCAATATCCTCAAAGATGACATATTATAATACTGTTGTGCAATTTCATTTTGTTATTGCTCTTATTCACTGCTTGACTGGCGTCAGTGTCAAGATCTTCGGAGCAAAAACTCGTCTTACTGTAAACTTTCAAGTAGGATGTACATGTCCCTAACTCAGGATAGAAAGAATTCAATAAATTAAATTAAATATTTCAGTCAAATTGTAGGAACAGTACTGAGAGAAATGTGGCCTGGGAATTTAGTGGAAGTCAAAAGATTAACACACAAGTCAAACACAAACTCTAGCATAGGCGGGTCCATTTGACATTTAAGGTGGTCGGTTGGTCGATCTATCATCTTTCTATATTTACCAAACTTTTCTTGAATTTCGCCACTGTTTTTGACACACATTCTTTCCAAACTCATTTTTAACCACATATTTCTCAATAAAATAATATTTTCCATCACATCAATAATTTTTCCTTACTTTTTAACCACGTATTTTTCATCGTATCACCATTTAGAATACATTATTTCCTCAATAATATCCATCAAATACACTTGGAAAATTGGAAATGCTAAAGCGATTACATGGGCCATGGGTCAATGGTCTTCATACCCACCCTGAGTCAGGCCCCTTAAACATATGGGATTTTTGGGCTAGCCCATTACATGGGTGGCGTCATTTCAGCCCAGTTCGCACTTGATAGGTGCATTTCGTATTACACGAACCAACAAGTTAACTACGTCCTTAGAATTAAAGAAATTTTTTTATGTGGAAATAAATAAATATTGACAGGGAAGGATTCAGGAATTTAATTTGGGGCTGAAATATTAAAAACTCAGCGTAATAAAATTCATATATAACATAAAAACTCATTAAATTACATTATTTTTTGAAGTTATTTTGGAGGAGATTTTGAAACATAATAAATTTTAGCATTAAGCTTCTCTGTCAGGCCTGTAAAAGGCCTGGCAGAGGCTCCCTCTCACATGAGGCGGGTCCCACATGGGACCCGTCTCATTAAAAAATAACCCTAAAAATATCCATCCCACCCATGTTTGTGTGTGTTCGGTGTGAACCCCTACCTTGTACACCAAGCTTCATCCTAAATTTTATAACTATTTTCCAGCCAAGTTAATATTAATAAGGTTCAAAATATTAAAATAGATATTTTTCTTCTAAAACATAATCAAGTTCTTTTCCTTTTGTGTTTCTTATTAAAGAGGGAAAATCTTCAGTTTATGAGACTTCTTTAACTGTCAAAATCGATGGAATAATGAATTTTGCTACATTTTTGAAAGGTAGAATATTTCTGATGTTAAAAATTGTAAAAGTCGGAAAACAAAAGTATTAAATTTTCCTATTATAATTGTACTAAAGGTCTCTCCAATCTTTGTGCACTGATGCCTTTTAACATTTTTTCTATCTAATTTTTATCATCGAGGATGGTTTTCATTCAAATATTCTACTAACATGCTTTGAAATAAGAGAAAAATATAATAGTTGAACTTTTGTATTTATTCCTTTTTAACTTATTTAAAAATATAATTATAATATTTTTTTATAACAAATTTTTGAATGAAAATCGTCGGCAAAAATATTTTTTACTAAAACGTACAAAAAAGTTTAGGTTTATAAATGAACAAATGTTGAGAAAATTCCTCAATAGGACAAATTACAAATGGCATCTGGCTAAACGATCTGACTGACTGACTGACGAGCTCTCCTCTTTCGTGTTATATTCTTCGTTGTTCCCCGAATAATCCCAGTGCAAATGAACCCAGATTCCTTGTATTCTATTACACAAACGGAATCTTTCGATTCATTTATCAGTAAAATAATTTATGGGATCTGCCGGAAATTCATCAGATTCTGAAACTAGAGAACGGCGCATTCCCGAAGAAGCTGTAAAAATACTAAAATCTCTGGCGTTAAAATGGGACGATATTACCGATGCAAATGCGTTGCAGGTGGTTCCATACCATTGAAGGGATCCATGACTAAGTGGCCTACGAATTCTGATGAAGAATCGCAGCACCGTATGTGGGAAGTGCTGGTGAGGATTTATGGTACGTAAAGGGGTGGATGTATTCTTTTTTAGAGAAAATGAGATTCGTACGTTTTGAGTTCATGTCGGAACAAGGACAGGGTTCGCGTTTGCTAGGACAATCATGCTATAAGTACAAGAAATTTAGAATAAAATTTTGACACACGATATATAGCGTGGAATCGTTGGAAGATGGAGACGGAAAAAAAAAAAAAAGAGCCAAATCATGTTCGGCCATGTTAGCATATCCTCGGTATTAATTCTGTTAAAATTTTCCTGTAAAGCTTTATTGTTGCTAGACCGGTTTTCTAATGGCCGTATAGAACAGTTCATTCGTGATCGGGTATGCATTTACAAGGTGATTTATACGTTGTACATTTGAGATAAATCATGCTACACAAACAAGCTCAATGACCATGATCAAAAATAGGGACACGTGACTCAACTTTATCGGACAGTTTGAAGAAAAAAAAAAACTAACCGCGGCAACATCTGTCCCTGCCCCTATTTGAGTTGCATTATTAATTTGAGATATATGCTATGATCGCCCAGGTGGGATTTCCTGAAAAAAGGAAGGTAGAAAGATTTAAATTAAAGTGTGAAAAAAGCAGAATTTCAGTTTTGAATCTTTTGATTTGGTTGTATAAGCTTTTAGACAAGGCACGCATTAATTTATCTAATTTCTGCAATACATCCTTTGTAAAGTGTAGGCCAGATTCATTTTCGCATCGCATGACACATGCACAAATCAAAGGGGACGGGACTAGAATTTAGGATATCTTTGCATGCTTTTTACCACGATGAACTAGTTTATGGAAAAGCTCAAAACTTTTATAGGAGGGACACATTTATTTATTTGAATTTTGGTCTACAACATATTCATACTCTTATGTACATTGTGACTTCTGCTTTAACAATACTAGTAGAGTTGATCACTTTACAAGTGTGAGAAATGACGACTTGGCAATTAGATTGAATCAGGGCTCTAAAAATGATTCAATCTATACAACAACCCTTAATGTGGAATTTCTTGATATTTTCTGAAACAATGAAAAAATATATGGCCTGTCTTCTAACGCTGTGTCATTCCAGACAATTTCAGCAACTGATTAGAGTTAACCAGAGATATCTTCCCTTATAGCAACCAAAATGATAGACTTCCATGATCTTCAAATGCCTGGACCCCAGTCCATATGCCTGTGGGATAGATTGCGGTATGCTTGTTTGACAGTCTTAGTTGATTATATCTAAGTCCTCTTATCCTTTATGTATCAGCAAATGGGTAATTGAGGCCGAAAGTTTGACTACACCAGATGAAGCCAAATTTTCTTCCGGATGTCATGGAAGATGAAATATCAGCACTTGAAAGTCCTTTTAAGTAGGATTTACCCACGTATAGGTCTGCTGACTGAGTTTTTTTCTTTAAAATGAGGTGGGTTTCTATCCTTGGATTGGCAAGGTTTTCATGAAAAGCAAGAAATCTAAATGGGAATTGTACTAGATAAGGGGAGATTTCACGTCTACAAGAATTTTACCGACAAAATAGTAGGTGATTGTCAGCATTGTATTCAACTTTTTTGCCCATAAAATATTTGTAGCGTGCAAGAGAGAAAAAAAAAGTAGATGGTCTAAATCTGAATTGTTCTTTTTGAATTTTAGTTCAAGCAAAACTACATATTTGATGAATACAAGCCCATCACATAATCCATCCCAAGTACTAAAGGAGAAGGCCTTGTAAGTTGAGGGGACTTGAGATATAGTCAACAGTCAAGTAGCCTCTTTGTATCAAAATTTATGATTTACTTTTTAGCTGATGTATTCTTTGTTTCAAGGGCATGTCAATAAAATTGAGTTTGACTACATGGAGTATTAAACTGGTTAAGGAAATCTGAATCGTTGAATTCTTCAAGTCCTACCACAAAATTTATAGCTGATGGTTATACTGCTAAATATATGATTCTGATGGTTATCATATTTTAAAAATAGAGTGACTTTCATCTGTGCTAATATGTACTCACAAAGCATCACAGACTACTATTCTCCAATTGAAGCAAGAATCGAAATGTTAGCAACATTAACATACAAAATCAGCCCATTTTCCTAAATCCCAAGTGATCCTAAGGGATGTAACAATCTGGACTGTGTTTGCATTATTTTAGGCAGTAAAAACAGAACACAGAGTACACTCAAATATATAGCTTTATAGATCAAGGAACAATAGAAGAGTCAACAAGTTTATGATTGCGAAGCTTGACAATGGAGATAATGTTGATGGTGATCATTAGTCCGAGGCCGATAAAAGAAGCCAACATGGCACCACTTCCACGGTCGCAATAGCTATCAAATTTGTCACAAATTTTATTCCACCTTGCATGAGAATTCCCATCCCGACCCAGCTGACCCATGAAAGCCGCCGCATTCACTCCGCCGGAGACGAGAGCCACGTTCATCTACATTCACAAATAGATCAACATGTATACTTAAATCTTCGGAAATAAACAGGTTTTGTAAATTAACTTCTAAAAAACAGGTTATGTTTCACTTATTGACGACGTGAATGGCTAATTGTTTACCATGTCTAACGCTGCAATTACTAAAGGGCGAAGTCCCTTGTAATCAAACTTGCGTCCCACGAGATTGACGATTAACATCAACAAGTTATGGAGACTAGCAATGCCATTAGCTATCACGAAGAATCTGTACAAGTATATATGATTTCGGTCCAATTCAGTATACCAAAAGTAACATTTATCTAAAAAGCATTGATAAAGTGTATATCTGAAAAGAAATCAGCAACTTACACAAATGCTGGAGTGTGTCGAAATCTGGCGGTGAGAGTAACTTGTATTGGAGTGGTTCCTATAGTCGCAACAACAAAAGTTTTCTTTTGTTTGTTAAGCGCCATTACAAGAGCCGCAGCAAGCGTCGCAAAAAAATGCAAGCAACCTCAGTACGGGAATGATCCAGTCATATGACCTTGTAGTAACTGCCACCTGCTCCACACCAAAAACCTCTGGTTTCTCTCCACCTTCTGATGCCATTTCGTCTTCTGGGGTAGGGTCCGTTCGGTTCAGGATGGTGGTCGAGGAGAATTAAGGAGAAGAAGATACAGAAAGATTTAAGCATTGCGAATATATTTAAGGGTGATCGTCACAGAATCATATGCACTGTTTCTTTTCCAGTATGACAAGTTTCTCTAATTTGTTTCAGTTAGTCCAATTTTGTTGGGAAAAAGAACAAAGTGGATATATATGTAGATGACAGCAGATTGGAAAAACAAGAATGAGAAATTGCGTGTCATTTTAGACACTTTTTAAGGATTCTGGCTTGAAAGGGAGGGGAAAACTATTTATCAAAAAAAGAAAGGGAGGGGAAAACTATGACTTACAACCACTTTGACTCGCATCGAATTCCATGGACTCAATGCAAAGATTGATATGATAAATTGAACACAATTCGGCAATAACTAAATTCAAAAGTTTAGATGTTTCTTATTAATTAATTCAGTCTAGTCCATTTCAACAGTAACATACATATGGGCGTCGAATCAGGAAAAAACAAAAAAAACTAAATGGTTGTTCTCTTTGTGTTTCAGTTTTGTGTTTTGAGTTTTGAATTCATTTTGGGTTTTGTATTTTGAATGTCCATTTTAAGATTATTGAGAATGTGTTACTTTCTGAAAATTTGAAAATTCCCAAAATGCGTTTTGAAAATTTTAGCTTGATTATAACTGAAAACATCAAAAACAACAAATTTGTCATTTTGAGTTTTCTTTATAAATTTGTAATTTGTTTTCAAAAATAGGAAAAAGAACGTGTTTTCATTGTTTTGGAAAATCGAAAACAGAAAACGACTTTAAAATAATAAAGAGAACAGACCCTAAACGAATTAACGGAAACTTCCCAATCTGAGTTGGGACTTTGTTGGTACGCAGTATGCACTCAAAATTGTAGTGAAGTGTCAAGACTTTATTGGTAGACGACAAAAATGAGACAGCGAATCTGGACTCAAGAAACCGAAGCCCGTAATCGCATTACATTGTAATCCAACAATGTAAATTAAAATTAGCTTAATATAAGGTGGGAAGCACAATTATGAAAGACAAATTATTTCACACATCTCATTAATCAGCTAATGTCTTTATTCAACTGCATGACATGAACATATTCACCCCACTAATTTACTATGTATTTATATCAAACAACACCAGCAAATGACTGGAAAATCAACTTCCACTAGTTGTCCCTTCCAGAAACTACAAAAAGAAAAGAAAAAAAATAAATCGAGTTTCTTATGAAACTTTACACTTGCAGCATTGTATTTTCATACTTTTAATTGTCAATTGCAATATGCATAAAACGACTCTATACCAAGTTGAAGCCAAACAAGTCCAAAACGACAATCCACTATGGGAACCAATTGTAGGTATTACATATCATTAACGTTCCTATGTTGTGACACCAACAACAACATTGCTCACCTACAAAAAATCACAATCAGGTCAGACTTAATTAATCTTCAGCATTCAAAACAACGATAAGGAAAAGGCAAAAGGCAAAAGTTTGGTGGGAAATATGAAGAAACTCACCAACTTTCCACTTTCATCTACAGACATGGGATTCTGAACTACGACTGTTTGATTGTGCGAATTGGCTGTTGCCTGTAGCAAATAGACCAGATTGATCATTAAATGCAACATAAAATTATCAGAACCATAATGAATAAATGGTATAGAAAAAACAAAGGACTGACTGTGGAAGTAGACGGTGTTAATGCGGATGGCGGGTTCCCACCAGGTCTGTGCACAGAAGCTGGAACCCTTGTATTACTCATCACCTGCCAAAGTAGATAAAAGTTAAAAGACACAACATGAGTATCTTTGAAAAAGAGAGCAGGATTTCAGTTGATGTTAATGTTATTTGCAACATTGGTACCTGAGAGAACCACAGACAAGAACGTGCTCTCAATAGCTAGTTCTCTCTTAATAGTTATTCTCTTCCTTCCTTTGTTTCTCTTTTTCTTTGTTTTGTTAGGGAAGTGAACTTCGAGTTGAGATCTGCTGTCCAATTCGCTCTCCATCCAATTAATTATCGACGCATTATTTTAAATTAATATGCCCAACTTTTCTCTAACTACTCCTTATGCTTAAAAATAGGTGACATTTTAATCAAAAATTATGTGTCAATAACTAATTGGTGGATAGCAAATTGAACAACGGATCTTAACTCGTGAACTTCTACGTGTGGATAACTAAGTATCAAACCATTTTAGTACAATATATAAAACTGATAAACTTGACCCATCACATACACTGATAAATCCCAAACCAAAATTTGAATCATTATTACATCAAAAAATTTATCAAACATCTTTATCTCTAAGAGAACACTACAGTAATTTCCTAAGCATAATTCAAATGAAGCCTTCAAAGCAGGGAACAAAAGACTGGGAGCATGTTTAGGTGGGCTTATTTAGAATTAAGCCAACCCAAAAATGCTCTAAGAAATTTCCTGTGTGTATGTGATCAGCGGTGATCCATAAAAATTTCAAGTAAATACCGTGTTATTGGCATTGACATTTGTAATGTAGTGACATATTGCACATTTTACGGACGGAGCTCCAGCTGGATACATTAGTGTGGTACGACAGTTACCGCAGCTAACATGAGCAACATGATTAGGTGCTGCACATCCATCATTTAAAATGTAAGTTGATGAGCTGAAGATAACTAGCATGATCCATGAATTTAAGAAGAATATGGTACAAGTCATTTTTGTCCATTATGCATTATTAGCAAGAAGCCAAAAACCAAATACAACTTCTACAGAGAGCACATCTTGACCATTCTGGAAGGGAAATGAAGATTGTATAATATCTGATGCATTTAAGCAATTATTTTATACAAATAGAATCCAATGTCTGTACCTGGAACGAGATTCACCGTGTGACAGCAGGAACATCTGACACTGGTGGCTCCCCGTGCATGCATAAGTAAGGTGCGGCAGCTTCCACATATCAGTTGAGCCATTTCCATCCCTGCATGTTGTCATCAAAATCAGAGATAAAGACACCAACTAGAATGCACATGTATCAGAAAACTGTGACTTGTATCAGATACATTATTCTAGGAAGTTACAGTCAGCCTCCAAGGAAACACAACTATGGAAAATTGCGCCTTATTTTACTTTTAATCTATCAAACTATCACCAACTCAGGGTATCCCTAAGATATTATTCCTTCTGGTGGCAGAAATTCATTTAACATGTGCATTACAGCACAGATGTCAACTTGTCTTGACTCAGATGATTAATCGACGTGTCAAAACAAACTGCCTACTATGTGTTCTCAGCAGAAGTGCATACTATTTCACCTCACCTTGGAGAAGCCATGGAAAATTTTGGTTTCCTTATTCCTTACAATATATTATGCTAAGCATGAAATTGCAGGTAACTTCTGTAAAATCTATGAAAACAAAATCAGTCAAAAAGACCAAAATAACAGGCCTGGAGAGATATTCTCTCCCTAACTGTTCAAACCTTTCTTACAATTTTGAGAATGAGCTAATAAACAATCTAAATGTGATATGAACTTAACTAAAGAACCTACACTGGATGTTAATCCATCAAAACTAAAGATGTATTAAAGCTAAAAAAACCTAGAGATCTGAAACCAAACACATAACAAATTCCGCACTTTCTATGTCTGTATCTCCCCTAAACCCATTCATTCGTGTGAAATACTCAAGGAAAACAATGAATGGGGACCTAGCAGAGAACATCAACCAAGTTTCCTTGTTTTAAAGTCTGGACATAAAATAGCCATTTGGAAAAAGATTGTCGAGTAATACCAGGTGGGGGGACAGAAGTGACTGCACTGCACAATGAACAGCGAACATTCGCAGCTCCTCTGGGATAAAGGAGGACAGTCCTACACCCACTGCAAACCAATTGGCCCTGCATATCTGCAAAGTTCAAAAGTTGGATATGTAAATTACTAGTAAACACCATGTGCATCCTGTTCAAGTTTAAATGTTTAATCTCTCAACATTTTAACAACCTATAATTTGAAACCCAGTACAATAACCAGTTATTGGAGGGAAAAAAAAACTTGACATATAAGCCCTTGTTTGGCACCTGTTTATTATAATTGGTCGAACCATTTTTTATCCACTTATCTACTCACTTATCAAGCCTTCATTTCTATCTATTTATTCAAACAACCGATTATCAACAACTTCCAAGTTCTCAAAGATTTGGAGTGAATTTAATCAATTCAATCCAAATAATAAAAATTACGTATACAATCAAAAATCAATCTTTCAGTACTTCGACCTAGTAACAGCAGAGACAAATTATTATTTAAAATAAAAGAAAATTAAAGGCCAGGGAGTTCGTTCCGAGGGTAAAAACGAAATAAAGAAGAAAACGTTCGAAGCAACTCGATGCTTTAAAAAACACAGGGCACATTACCACATACACATACAATTCAGAAGAAACAAGCTTGAAAAAAAAAATCAAAATCTAGCATGCACACCATACGCATGCCCATTTATTATTTCATAATTGAACTGAATCACAAAAATAAGAAATCAAAAATATTGGATTGAAAAATACTTAAAACCCTAAAATCCTTGCTAAAAAAATTTCAGTGCTTACCGCTCATCAGTAAACGCCGATTAATTGAAAAATCACGCAGAGAAGGATAATTTCTTACCAACTCAAAAATCCGACGAATATTTTTAGATTGTAGATAGGGGAAAAGTTCGAAACGAAAATTGAGATTTTGTGGATAATTGTAAATAAAAATAAATAGAGTCTAATTTGATTTGGTGATTAGGATTAGGATTTTGATTTTCGGATTATGATTCTTCTCCGCTGCAAATTAAGAGCGCGTGGGATTGACTTCCTTTAGATTGTGTTCCATATTCTAAACGAGAAGATATTTATTTGGAAACTTCTATCCTTTTCCACTTTGAATTAATTACAATTTGGTCCTCATATATTAGATATTTTCTGTTTACACTCTCGAGTTTTGGTTATTTTCCCAATAGCCCTCTTAATGTTTGAAAATTTAAATAATCGTAGTCGGTCCTCCTTTTTATTTTATTTTTTGTTAATCCATTTGTGATTAGACAAGAAAAATCAAGCCTGTTAATTTTGAATTTCTGAAATCAGTCCACATTATAGTTCTATTTGCACAATTTCTATTAGTATTTAGTTGGGCTTTCATTAAAAAAATAAATAAATAAATAAAAATAGGTCCATAATTACAAAATTAGTTGAATGTGAAATTATGAATGTTAACGGCCATATATGCAATTACGCATTTACAAAAACACAAGCAAGCCAAAGTTAGCAAGCTCTAGCTCCCTCCCTCTATCCCGCAGCACCGACGCAAGCCACGCAGTGCCACTTGACGCTTGTGACCTGTTGTTGTCGACGTCGTTTCTCCATCACTGCCTACCGTCACTGATTGTGACTCTGAATGTGAGCATCTCTTCATTTTCCTTGTGTATCGAAATAATTTTCCATAATTTGTTTATACAAGAGATATTAAAAATCGAGATCAAAACCCTTAATTTTCTCTCTCTAGAAACGTAAAAGAAGACTTAGAACTGATTTGAGCATAGAATTTTGAATGAATTTCTCTTTCTGTTTTCTCGTTTTCCCTTAATTTTGAATGAATATTGGTATTATTTAATATTTTAATTGGGATAAAGATAGTGAATAAAATATAGACTTGATCGTTTTAGTTTTTTGTGTGCGTGCACTCTAGTTTAGTACATATAGAATATTGTCATTGTTTATCCTGTTTTAAGACTTCCTTTGTGTATATTCCAACAAATGAATATACACTACTAAAAAATGCAATACATGATATAAATTCACCATTGCTTTATTGAAAATTCACGAGTTGTTGGATTATTGACTTCTTTAGGAGTTCATTGAGCGAAAAATGGTTGAGGCCTTAATATGCACGAAGAATTGGTTGCATAGGAGTAATGAACCTATAGTGCTTCGTCAATATTTGGATGACATAGAAGTATTGGATGATTCTGAGAAAGCTGTGCAAGGTGACATTTATTTTCTATTATCAATTTTGATATTTTATGCATATTGTTTCTTAGTTGCTTGTTAATATTATTAATAAGGACTAATAAATATTTTGATATTTACATATCATACAGAAATCGAATCATGTGTTACAACAGGGATATTGATCCAATTTTTATCAAATAAGAGGTTAGTACTCTTGTAATTATTCTGATATTATTGCTTGTAAAATCTGGAGTGCTTGTTGTTAAATTCTAACTTGATACTATTTTTTTGTCTTTTTTATTTATATATCGAATTTTAAACAAATATGAATATAATTTAACATTTAACATTATTAGTTCTTGTTTAATGTATATGTTAACTTGTTTTAAACATATAACTATAATGTCGATAGGTAAACCGCAGATTAAAACCGAACCAAACCGAAAATAATGGTTTGATTTGATTTGGTTTGGAAAAAATTTCAAACCGCGTGAAATGGTTTGAGTTAAAAATATAACACAAACCGACCAAATCAAACCGTGTTCACCTCTATACATTACAGTTTGGTTTAGACAGAAATTATCTACTTGAAGTAACCGTGCAAACAAATTGTAACGTCGGAATCCAACTTGCTCTTTTTCGAAAGTCAAAGGATCAACATTGCAATTTTCGATCTTGAGATTTTGAAATCGGTTTTCTTATCAACGTCAAACAAGTGGAGGGCCATGTTTGTGTAGGATACGATGAAATCAGTTTTCTTAACAACATCGATCAATTTTCGTCTTCAAAAGTCTTCATCGTATCCTGCACAACCTCTTTCTGCATTTCACTTAACGATCGAGAAGCGCCACCATCATTCCTTTTCACACAACATACCCGATAATCATCAATGTCCAAAGACACCAAGTCCCCTTAAGGCATTTCACCAAACACCTTCGCAGCTCCACAGTTTTTATGAGCTCAATCATTGTACTGCAAAAATAAACATCAGATTCAATCCCCATTTGGTGACAGCCACATAATGAATCATAACTGCAAATGTTTTGCACTTTCAAGAAAAACAACCAATCCATTCAATATTGGAAGTGTTCGAGTGTGTAACTATCAATATGAAACACCCTTTTCTCTAATTAACTTATAAATACAAGACGCTGATCCAACAAAACCCCCCATTAACAGGTGCCCTGAAGCTTGAATTTCAAACAAAAGCATTGGGTTCATTCTAAGCATAGAAACAGAGCTATCAGCAGCATTCAATTCAACATATAAAGAGATCAACTTTGAAAAAATTGCAAGGGGTAACTCATGCCCATTGGATATAGGATGGAAGCATGAATTTGCTTCAGAGTCCGAAGGCTTTTGCAAGAATTTTAGATTGGATAATAAAGAACACGAACGGAGGTCTAAAATAGTGATAATTACGAGTTCTCAAGGTGATGGGTGTAGAAAAGTAAACTAGATTTGTTGATTGAAGAATTATCAAGAAAATATCGGGTTGAATACAGATTAAGGAAGCAATAGTGGAGCAAGCCGTTGAAAAGAAGGAAAGCAATTTTCAAGAATTGGTAAGATTTCTTGAACAATATCCGAACTAGTGACGAATTCCCACATCGAAAGTTAAGCCCTAAATTAACCTATATAAATTAAAGAATTGGGATACTATTGAGCACGACCTTACTTGAACAGGATCTGTTCTATAGGCTCGTACCTCTGTATCCTTGAATTCTAAGGAGACAGGAAACCAAGTCTGGTTGATGATGTGCGACCACCTGACCAGAGCGTGATTAACAGCTTTATGGCTCTAGTTTGGGGTCATCAAGGCAGTAGAGGATCGTTCTCAATTGGGTTTGCTCGGTTGGGATGGTTAGGTGGTTATCTGACGGACTTAATCAATCTTTTTGCACGCTTTTTTATTTTTTTTTTTAAAGAATAATGAGAGTGGCTGAAAATTATGGTGATTGTATTGTTGTGGATGGTATCTGGGTTGTAAATTGTTGCAGGTGGGTGGGGTGATTATGCGGTAGAGAAAAGCTGAACAGGTGGTGGTGGTGGTGGTTAACATGAAGCCATTGCACTACTTTGAACCAATAGCAAATTGATTAGAACAAAATAGTGAGTTGTAAATTGTTGCAGGTGGGTGGGGCGATTCTGCGGTGGAGGAAAGCTCTGAACAGGTGGTGATTAACATGAAGCCATGGGACTACTTTGAACCAATAGCAAATTGATTAGAACAAAATAGTGATTTCTACATGCTTGGTGATTAGTTTTTGATTGTACTGGATATTTTAATAGACAAAATTTCGAATTTCATTTTTTAACTTTATTAAGTTGTTAATTGTAGTCTATTCCACTTTATTAAATATGTCATTCGTAAGATTCCGAAAAAAATAAAGATGAAAGAATAGTTTAATGTTCTCTTCCCCTTGATTAACAAAACATTATAAGCCAAAGCACCCATTGTGTTCATCATAATTTTCAATAATTCGGTCACACTTATACACACGAAAAGAAATCATGCAATGAAACAAATGTATTATGTATGTGCGGGATTGTTTAATTTTTTAATGAATGTATTTATGAAGAAAACTGATGGAGCGAGAGTGATGTGACCCAAATCGGGCATCAAGCAGACGAAGAATCGAAGTGCATTGAGAACGAGTCAAGGTCGGGTTCGGGGATGAATCGAGATTCGAATCGAGGTGAGGAAGCCACACAATCAAGTGTACGGGTCATGAAGTTCACGGGGACAGAGTTGACAAGTCAATGAACAAATTTCATGTTGGGGTCAAGGGTCGGAACGAGCTCGAAGCGTTGGAATCTAGAATTGACGCGGGAAGGCAATCAGGAGAACCATGGTTCACCAAGCCATGCGACCGCATTGTCATATACCGAGAACAAAAAGGGGACACCCATGTTGTCTATGCGACCGCATGGGCCAAATTCCCTGCAAAAAAAAAAATTACTCGTGTTTTTTAATTGCTTATTATGACATTAAGTCCCTATTTGTCATCCATTTCTCAAATTTTTTTTTTCTTAAACTCATTTTTAATCACATTTACGTAATAAAATTTTATACGTAAATCCAAAAAAAAATCTACTTTTTAACCACACATTTTTTCCAAAAAAAATCACTATTTCAAAACTCATTTTCTTCTTTAAAAAAAAAAGAATTCTTTTTAATGTTTTTCAGACAGGCTATGCATGTCCTTGTTGTCGAAATAAGACAGTAAAATAGTAACCCAAATAAAAGGCTAAAATATCTTGTAGCCTCTCCAATCTAAATCTGGGTCAGTTCACTTGACGAAAAGCTAATCATTTCGATGAAAAAGTAACATGAAGTTAGTGATTTGTGGAATCAGGTTTTTCTCCTTTAAATCTATCTGACATTTTGAGCATTCTAAGCACATCCAACGTCTCTTGTGGCTTTAATGGAGTGGAATTACATAACATGGCCCTCCACTTGTTTGTGCAGGATACGATGAAATCAGTTTTCTTAACAACAACAAAGGAAATATCAGTTATTTGATCAATCAATTCCTTATCTACATCACAAAATCATTTACAGAGCAACTAATGAAAAAATCGGACTCTGTCACAAAGAAATTATCATCAGCCATTAGTAGTTGTATTGTATGAAATTTTCACAATGACTGACAAAGGAATGTTGACTACATGACCCTGAGTACCAAACAGTCCAATTCTTCCAAAACTTGCAACTGAATTGTTCGTGGTTGCATCAAAGAATACACTCAACACCTGTTTTTCTCCACTTGCAATAAAAAAGTAAGTCGGCGTCACCTTAACGGATACTCCATAAGGAGCACTCCAACCTACTTGATATGTCTCATTTCCGGCCATGTTAGTCACTGCTCGTAGAATGGTGGTCGACTGGTTCAACTTTGATATTGTGATCGAGGGCAAGTTTAGGTCAGTGCCATTCATGGTAGTAACTCCACAGCTTTGACCGGTGTAATTTAGAACTACAGAAGATGATCCATTTATGCCACAAAGGAAGGACATGTAGTCATCGTAACCTGCAACGGGTAGAAATCAGGGCTCAAGATTTCTTGCCATTTTGTTTATAGCTTTTTCTGAAGTTAAATAGAAGTTTTTTTTTTCCTTTTCTTGGTTAACTTCAGTATTTTCCCTCAGTTTAAACAAGTTTTCTTGAATTGAATGTCAAGCTTTTCTTACTTATGTCATAGCCAGATGCACAACGATTGAGGATAAAAGTAGGACAATCTTCTCCAGTTACAAACATGTAACCATGTAGTGACTAACAGTTGAATCGTGACATCGCCTAAAATTTTCAAGAATTTATGTGCAATGTGAAACTTAAAGATAAAAGCAGTGCGACTCACTTGAATCAAAAATAAGGCCTGGATCCAGTGCAGCAGTTGCATTAACAAAACCACTACCCATGTCAAAGGGTGTAGCAGGAGATTGGTTCAAATCTGGGTTCGCATAAGCACGTTGTGCCATAATGGGATCTCCATTTTTATCAGAAAGTGAAGCTGTTGTCGAAAGTGCAGACGCTATGGCTGAAGGAGAAAAGGTGGGAAATTTCTGCCTTATTAAAGCGGCAAGACCAGCAACATGAGGAGCAGCCATGCTTGTTCCAGACATTATAGCGAAGTTTTCACCTAGAATTTACCATAGTCCAGCATAATCTTATTCAAGATCTCTGAAGAAATATTGCATTAGTAATTTGAAGATTTTCTTGTGCATGGGATAAGTACCTTGAAACTCGACTGAGTCAGTACCGCGGGAACTCCAGGCAGCCCATATTAAGTTTCCTGGTGCGACAAGGTTTGGTTTCAGTATGTCAGCATCATCAAGGAAACTGTCCTCCGGATCTGGTCCTCTAGCAGAATAATACATAATCTTTGGAGCAGAATGGCTGAAATTTGCTTTTATTCCACCAGAGATGCATGCGACTGCCCCAAACTTAACAATTTTCTGCGTAACACTGTCTCTCTCCAAAGAAGAATTATAGTACTTAAGCAAAACCTGCCATGCAAATTGTTATGGATTAAACCTATTTCCAACTTTTGACAGCAATTACATGCACTAACCATTGCAGGTTTTCACTATATTAGAGAAAAGTGTTACATTCTCGCATCTATCTGACTTAAAAAAAGGGTCCCATAAAAATCATTTATGTATCATAGGCATGTTAAGGCAACCTGATACAAATATGTAATATCCAACATACCCCTGATTTGCAAAACTCTTCTATATGTATTCTTATGAATTGGTAAAACTTATAAGAATACAAACGTACCTTGGAATCATCTGGAGATGGAATTACAATGCCAGGCAATCTCATGGGGATAGGGTTAAGTTGGAAACCTATGACGAAGGGATCCATGTAAAACACGACACCAGCCGCGCTGAGGTTTTTAGCTGTTTCTAAAGCTTGTTTGATAGTGGACAGCCCAAGTACAAACCTGATTGAGTAGCTACATATCATGAGATTCCCTTGGATAATATCCTGATTGAAATTGCTGGCATCTTGACATTCACCAACATACATGTCATTTGCAGCAGCCATATCATTTAAAGCATGAATTGCAGAAACCAGTGTATACATTGTATCTCCATCCGTTCCCGCTGCACACAACAATGTAAAGCTTAGCATAATTACAAGTTTTCATGTGACTAAAGGTGCAGATTATAGCAAAGTGAATTAAGTGTTACCATCAGTGGTCCAAATATGAACTCATGAGTATGCAAATGTTGTGAGCATTGAAATACTAAGAGCTTGTTTGTGAGAGATTTTTCCAAGTGAACAACGATTTTTTTTTTTTGAGAATGTGTCCTATAGAATGTGTGGTTGAAAGTGATTGTGGGGGATAAGTGATTTTCAAAATTCTCTCCCAAACAAGCTACAAATATATTTTCGTATCGAAATAACAATGGGAGTGTAAAATCAGAGGACAGATAGAACTAGAAAAAAAATCTCACGTGTAGATAAGAATAATATAAAATAAGAAAAAAATCTCACATGTAAAATAAGGACGGCTTGAACTTAAAAAATAAATAAAAATATAGTATCTCATATTTATATTAGAGTCATATAAAATTAAGACTTTCTATTTATAGTAAGATAAACCAATAAACTCAGTATAATGTATACATGCTTAAGACAAGTAGTCCACCAATAATTTTTTTTTCGTTTTTTTTTTTTTTTACTTTTTGGCAATGGAAACAAATTTTATAACCATTTGTGGAAAAAATTATCAATTTAATAGACAATTTTCATGTAAAAAAAAGCCAAACTAACTAGAAAAAAAATCTCACGTGTAGATAAGAATAATATAAAATAAGAAAAAAATCTCACATGTAAAATAAGGACGGCTTGAACTTAAAAAATATAAATAAATAAAAATATAGTATCTCATATTTATATTAGAGTCATATAAAATTAAGACTTTCTATTTATAGTAAGATAAACCAATAAACTCAGTATAATGTATACATACTTGAGACAAGTAGTCCACCAATAATTTTTTTTTCTTTCTTTTTTTTTTTTTTTTCAATTCAGACTGTTTTATGCTATAAAGTATAGACATTGCTCATAGATTCTTGTGCATGACTAGACACTGGATTGATACCATATTTTCCGAAGAATAAAAGTCAATCAATAGCTCAGGAACCCCGACTTACATGCAAGTCCAACTCCAGAAATTGTTGTGTTGTTTCCAAGGACAATAGAGTTACTATAGCCCCTATCGTGAGAAGCAGCACCCACGGTAAAGATCCATGGACTGAAGGAAGAGATGCTCTTAGGTGATGGTCCAGTATTCCCTGCTGCCTGTATTACAAAGATACCTGCCTTTACGGCTGATAGTAATGCCATGTCTATAGGATTAAAAAAAGTGGCAATGCCTGGAGGACGCCTGTTTGGAGTTATTGACAAGCTTATTATATCCACTCCATCCTGAGCTGCCTGCAAAATTGAATACGTAATCGTATCAATACAAATGTATGACATATATGACTAATTATTTCAGAGTATGAACAAAGGGCAAAAAAAATAAAGAATAAAAGATATATGCAAGGAAATCCAAAATAAAGCATTATTATAGATGCACCTGGTCTATGGCAGCAACTACATCCGCAGCAAACCCTCCAAAGCTCTTGTATAATGCCTTATAAACAGCAATGCTAGAAAATATTGGCATGTGGTCAATTCATAATTCAGAAAATATAAAACTAGGAAATAAGATCAGCCATCTGGCGTGAAAACTGCAGAACTTTAGAGTACTGGCCCTGAGATAAACACTTGACATTTCATATGAAGTTCACTAACAAGACAAATTCTTTTTATATTTTTATGTCAAAGCATCTTGTGTAAGGTTGAGGACTATGAGACTCAGAGAAGGCAATAAATAGAATTCAAAGACAGTAAGTCAACTTACTGTGAACGAGGAGCCATTCCACTGGCATTTCCAAAGTGATGCCCAGCTACTACAACCGGAATCCCATGGTTTCCAGCTGCAGTTGCAGCCGTATGGCTGTATCATTATGAAAATTTAGACAAATTAGCTACTACTTCATTAAGAAACAACCTTAAAAGATTGAAATACTTGCATCATGAAAAGAGGAGAGTTATATCTATAGTTCAAGATGTTTTTCTGTTTCATATAATTTAACTTTTCTACTTTTCATTGCATGACATGAGATGAAACTAAAAGCTATCCTATCAAGGGTTGAACTCATTCAAAAGAATAAGTGTGATAAATATTTTCAGACTTCACAACAAAGGAAGGCAAAGGAATTTAAAGATGGTTTTACAAAAGTCACAATAAAGAAAATCTTGTTATGTTAAAATTATTGGTGAAAACATGGGTCAGGAAAGATACAGATGTTCTCTTGACTGAAACTAACTTCAGCATGGGGTAAAGAAGTTTTCCATGTTACTGTTGAGGAATCAAAACTAAACATGAATTATCAATTTTTTCTAGGTTGAATTGTAGAACTTTTCTATAGAAAGGAAGAAGATACCCTCTTCCACACTGAATATCAAAATGTATAGCGATCCAGTTATAACAACACAAGGCCTTTACTTACGTTCCATGGCCATCCCCATCATACGGTGAAGCATAGTCCTGAGTGGCATTGAATATCCCTCTAGTTATGGCAGATGCCGCAAAATGGCGAGCCCCAATAAGCTTCCTATTGCAGGATCCAGATGGAAAGTCTCGTGTGACTTCACAAATGCCAGAAAAATGCTCTGGTACTGGATACGGTTTATCAGGTGTATCAGAGAAGCTGGGGTGCAATGGATCAATTCCGGTGTCAATGAATCCAATCACGATCCCTTCTCCTGCAGTTTCAAATCCACCTTCTTTTGCCCATGCCCCTTGCGGAAGACCTAGGAACTGGGGAGTGTGAGTGGTTGCAGTTCTTACAGTGAAATCCAAAACCACATTTGACACTTCTCTCCTCCTCGAAAGCTTGTCGGCCTTTAAAAGTCAACAGTGTTAAAAATTCATCAACGGGAACATGAAAAGATTTGATCAAGCAAATATAGCACTTACAATAATACACAAAATTAATCAACAATAAGTATCGTAGGAATCAATTAAAAATAAAGGTGCGAAGAATTTAGCAACAAACCTGCTGTGGGGTGACAAGCACAGCAAATCCATTTATCAGATAGCGGTAGCTGTACAATTTAAGATATTTTTCCCCTCTTAATACCCTCCTCAATAGGGAATCATGTACGCGAGCTATATATGATCCGTTGTGCCTATCTGTTCTTGAAATATTGCTGATTTCAAATATAAAACCCAAAAAAAAAAAAAAAAAAAGTCAACCTTCTCGATTCATAATCCAAACATTTTAATCACATATAGACAGTGACACGGTATTCCAATGATAATAGCAAAATATATAATAATCCAATTGTTTGGCATAAGTAAGGTTATTCACATATAAGTGCTCAGAAACTAAACTAACATCAATTATTTATTTTGACAATGATTTGGGGAAATCGTAACAGAGGCTTTTCATTTTTTTTTTCTTTATTTTTTTTTTTTTAACACAACTACCTAAGAACCTTTATCAATTTCAACTTAAATACAAGACACAGATTGGGCTTTAATAACCAAAACCCCTAATTTATTAAAAGAAACTTCCAAGGAGTCAATATTTTAGTTTTTTCTTTCATAATCAAGTTTATCCAAATTCCAATCATTTCTACAAAACAAGAAAGCAGTATACATATGAAACAATCCAGCTAGTCATACATTTGTCATTTCCTTAAATTGCATTTTATATATTTAAATAATCTAGAGGGTAAATATTTAAGAAAAAGAATACCTGGGTTTATCCAGTCTAGTCCTTCTCTCAGAATCACTGCGCTTAATGTGTTGTCCTTTCTTCACTCTAAACTCGCTGTAGTAATGAGAAACAGGGGCTTGTTTCATTGTCACAATATACACAGCAGTAACCGAATCTGAAGTGTTCTGTCCCAAACAGCACCCAGCCACAATCCACAGACACAGCAGCAGCATTATAAAGCCAACTCCTTTACCGTCCTTCATTTTGAGTGCAACCCAAAATGTAAAATCAAAGAATTCCCAAAAGAAAGAAATCAAACAAGTCTTTCTGGAATGAGAAGTGTACAGTTTTTTCTTCAAGAAGTACAAGTACTCATATCTACCATTAATGGTTCCCAAGTGCAGCTGAGTGAAGGAGACCTACGAAGGAAGACCCTTTTGCACTAACTACACATAGCTGTAAAGAGAAATTCCAACACCCTAGTCAATTAGTTCCACATTTATTTTATTTAGAAGAAAAGTGTGTAGTTAGAGAGAGGAAGCAGAATCTGCGACTTTCTTGGGTGGTGTGCATGTGAACGTTTTGTTTTGTTTATCATATAAAAATTCACAAGAAAGTGCTAATGAAAAGTTGGGATGAGGAGGGAAAATGGACGTTTTCTTTTGTTTTTATTCATCTCCGACTCCAACTGTTGGGTTTGTAGTTTTTGGACTGTCGGCTTCCATTGTTGAACTCCACCCAACAAATTAATCTAACAAAAACTTGCCAAAAGGTGCCTCGGGGCACATCCGAGATGGTAAGGACAGTGCAAGGCTGGGCTTGCAAACCCCAAGGTGGGGGGTTCGAATCACGAAGGGAGCAACCAAGTGTTGTAATACCCAAACCATGTGGTGGA
>CAIGRF010034971.1:22747-53282 GCA_903798235.1 Fraxinus ornus | reverse complement strand
TTGTGATCCCTCCCATGTTTTCAAAATCGATTCGACATTGACCTGAAAAGGAAAAAGGGTTAAGGATTAAAAGATCGAATTGAATTAAACCAATTGTAATAAATAAATTTATGCCAGAAAAATAAGTTAATTTTCAAATTAATTGATATTTAGAGATAAAAAAACATTTATTATACTTTCATTTTCATTATGCCCACTTCTAGCACTTGTTTGATAAGGATTAAAATTATGCCCCCGTTTGGTGCACATTATTTTCAAAAGAATGCATTTTTTGGTTGATGTGATGGGAAATATGTGGTCGAAAAAAAAGGAAATGTTATTGATGTGACGAAAAATATTATTTTATTGGAAAGTGTATAGTTGAAAATGAGTAGAAGAATGAGAATGAAAAAAAAGAATGTGGCCCAAACAGAGGATATATTTTGTGTGAATTTTGATAAAAATTAATGAATATGTGGTTGAAAAGTTGTGAGTCTCATAAAATATGTAGTTAAAATATATTATTAACTTTGAATTAAATTGAAATTTTAATTATAATTTATACCAAACAAAGTCCTGATGTCAATGAAAGGAGAGAATGAATATAGCAAAAACTTCAACGTATAGTTCTATACCATTTAGTGTGCTATTAAAATAAAATTAAATGAGAAAAATAGAGAGAAATGAAAAAAAAAAATCAAATATTGAAATTCAAGAAATAATTTATTTTGGGTTTTAGATTTTCCTATACAATTTTTTTCAAATAAAAAATAGCACATTGTTTCAAAGTAATCCCAAAGACTGTTAAAAGTTCGAAGGCATGACCAGTTGACCACGTAATATTATCCATCCCACGTCGGAAAAGGAGTGAAGCAATAGGTTTGAAAGAAACTATAACAAGTAACAAGGGCTAGCCGCCCCCAGGGCAAATCTCACAGTGGCAATGGGGGGGGCAGTTAGGGCTCAGCGCGATAGTGTGCAGAGTTCGATTCCCCGCAAGGTGGAATTGACTTTATTGCAGGCGGGAGTTATTATAGGGTTAATAGTTCAGGCCTATCCATAAGCTCTCCATCCTGACTCCTGGGAGACACATCCGCGATTTACCTCCTCCACAATGGTCCAGGACAGGGTCGGTGGGGGTCCTCAAAGTTGGGGTTCAACCTTTTTATTTTTTTTAACAAGGGCTAGCCAATAACTAAACTAGAGAATTACACACGATCCTATTTCTTAACTTTTCATTTCAATAATCAGGTACAAAAAATTATTTTTAAAAAATCAGATGCATCCATCCTACCAACATAAACGCCCCCACCCAAGCCGCCAAGTGCTCCACACCCATGCCCACCCAACCAAGATGATGTTCTCTCTCTTACCATATTTGTATCTGCTTATTTCTCTTTGTGTGCATGTGTGTGTTCTCTCGGTTGCCCTCCGCCAACTCCGCCTACCAGCATGAAAAACAAACATTGTCTTTCCCTCTCCAATCGGTGGTGGATCGATACACAGTCAAATCCCAATCGCAGTGGTAGAGGCAAACAATGGACGTGGTATAATATTGTATCATGTTGGTGAGAATCTATGTGGTGGTGGTAGTGCAGTGTAAAGATCTACGTATAGTGGTGTGGTGATACTGGTGGTGCGACAATGGTGCTATCGCGGTAATAGTTGTGTGGTGGATGTGAAATGCATTGTTGCCAGAGGTGGGGGATGAAATGGCGGTCATTTTTTCTAACGTCATCTCTATGGTTGTCAAAGGGAAATGAGAGTGGGATGTTGTGAGGTTGGGCGAGAAGGAAACAAGTGGTTGTTGCGTGATGGTATGATGGTAGTGCAAGGAGAAAACATGCGATGAATGCGAGAAAACAGGTGGGGGTAGGGTGTGGCGTTGGTCGTTGTTGTGATAGTTGTGGGTTGTAGATCTTATGCGACTACGATGAATAGGTAGGTGGAGTGTGTGTAGGGTGAGAAGGGGAGATAAAAAGGTAAGTTGTGACCAGTTAATTGATAATCGTGATTAGTTAATTTATGATCGATAAATAAGTTGTAATCTATAATAATGTGTGATTTATACCTAAATTAAATGAGAGTCGTATTTTGTATCTTTGTAATTGTGATGTTGTGATTGTAATTAGTGCGTAATTGTATATTATTGTAACAATAGCCTATCGAATTAATAATTGGGCCACAAAAAATTTATTAGATGGTTGCATTTAGATTTTTGAAAGATTTTTGAAACTTTTTTGAATTTGAAAGCGTATACTGAAATGATGATAATTATGTATTTTTTCTAATTAAACATTAAATTAATAAGCATTTTACTTTTCAGTATGTGGGCATGTAAAGTTTTAGAGGGTGTTTGGTGGGGATTAAAATTAGATTTTTAGTAGATTGTGATAAAAAAATTTGAAATGTGTTGTTGAAAAGTTGTGGGACCCATGAAAGATGTGGTTAATATTAATTGTTTAACTTTGACTTGGATAAAAATAAAATTTTAATTCGGACAAAATAGGGGCTTAAATCTTTTTAATTAAGAAAGCTAACCCATAAAATCGGTTTAATGTCAATTGATTTACAGTTGGGCCTGAAATTTGTCCAATTTTTTTCCGATTCATAGTTTAAGAGCTTTTTAGTCGTAATTGTACAACCTTGAGTTGCACCCCGATTTCGGATTTTCTTGATTGAATCGGCTAGTTCGGTTTAGTTTTGAAACATTGGTTCCATATTGTGTAATCGAAAAGCATAATCTGTGAAAAGTGATTTTTGGAGAATACATGATTAAAAGCATAAAAATTTATGAATTCGTATATAAATTTATTTTATTTAAAGAATGTGAAAATGAGTTCGAGAAAAATTAAATTTTAAAAAATATATGTTAAACATGGGCAAAAGTAAAAGACAATTTTCCTAGATAAAAACTATTTTGTATGCCTGCGGGGTATCGGTGTGGGTGCCGCATCGAGCATTATGAAGGTACATGTGAAAGAAAAAGCACCTGCGGCGTGGTCAGCATAAAGAAAAGGTGCAATTAAGTTATTAACTACATCGGTTTGACCTAGAGATACCCACTTTTTTGGTTTAGTGGGAACTTTTCTATAAGAAATAGAGAGATTGATCATTTGAGTGAGATTTTTGTGTCGAATTTCACCATGGATGGATACAATTAGGTGGGTTTGGAAAGTATTTATAAACGTTTTAAATTATAAATAGATAAAAATAGTTTAATGCTTTCTCTTGTAATTTTCCAAATACGTTTCTATCTCGTATTTGACTTAGATTTCTTGATACATAATGCAAAAACTTGAGCATGGCTCAGGGGCTCGTGCTTCATCTTCTTTTATGTCAATCGTCTTTGCCATAATTTTCTCATTCTCTCATAAAAAAAGTAGAATTATTTTTTCAGTAGTTTTTGAGCCGTCACTTTGTGTGAGTCCAACTCCTAAGCTCATTTTTAAGGAGAAACTATGTATTTTTGGAAGAGTAATGCTACGTAGTCCAACTGAGTTTACAACTCCAGTTTAAGTGACTATCTTTTAGAATCACCTAGATTGAACTGTAACCTAGTACAGTTAAATAACATTACTCTTTTTGAAATTTGTATCCTCTCTGAGATGTTCAAATAGATTTGACCTGCAAAACTCTCAGGAAAAGACTTTTGGCATTACCTGCACCCTACTCCCATTCCTCTCAACAAAGAAGTGGGGCATTGTGAATCATCATGTTTTTCTCTCTATGTTTAGTACAACATTTTCTGTCTAATCTCTCTAGTCTCCCACATGAATCGTGCACTCAATGAGATTCGTCTTTGAGCAATGCTTTATTCCTGATTTCAAGGGAGAACATTTCTTGCTTGGAGAAAGGCATACACATTGCATAAAAATTTAGTTTATAGTTAGCACTTATATAAGATCTAACTTATCTTCGATGATGTAAATTATCGGGATCGATTTTCAACATTTTCATTTGAAAATTAATTGGTGTTCAGTAAGAGCCTTCACATAATATTCGATCAACATTATTTGAGCGATTGAATCCATGAACTTTATCAAACGAAGTTTTTTTATTTTTATTTGGATTTGGGAAGGTGAAATCATGTGGAAGAAAGGTAAAAGTTAAAAAGTGATTCATCATATCCTGCACAAACAAGTGGAGGGCCATGTTATGTAATACCACTCCATTAAAGCCATAAGAGACGTTGGATGTGCTTAGAATGCTCAAAATGTCAGATAAATGTAAAGGAGAAGAACCTGATTCCACAAATCACTAACTTCACTTTCCTTTTTCATCGAAATGATTAGCTTTTCGCAAAGTGGACTGACCCAGATTTAGATTGGAGAGGTTACAAGATATTTTAGCCTGTTATCTGGGTTAATATTTTACCGTCTTAATTCGACAACAAGGACATGCATAGCCCCTGTCTGATAAACATTAAAAAGATTTTTTTTTTTTTTTTTTTTAAAAGAAGAAACGAGTTTTGAAATAGTGATTTTTGGGAGAATGTGGGTCTTGGGTCGGAAAAGAAAAAAGTATTGGTAAAAAAGTCGAGCAAACGAGATTTAAAATTTCATCTTAAAAAGTTAACTTTATTAAAAGGAATAGTTCGAAATTCTTATGTTAGTATATATTTTCATCATTATTCGATGCAGAATCTATATCTTAACATACCACTATAAAGTGATTGCTTATTTGAGCAAATCAATTTTAAAATTCGCACGTTCATTTAGAATCTTAATCATATTGAGTTGTTCGTTGGAACTTAAACGTTTCATATTAAAAGATTAATCTTATTACGAGGAGTAAATCAAATTCTTATATATTATCAAAATCTTATATATTAATTTATATTTTCTTCTTAATTCAATTTTGAATTTAATGAAAACGCCCATTATGGTGTTGGTAACTTTTTTTTTTCCCCTTTTTTTCACTAATCATGGTTTGTTCGTTGTAATTACTTTTTTTTATGCCATTTTTATCCGCGGAATTTACTATATGCCATTTTTACCAGCGCATTGGTGTTATTTATGTCAATTTGATACTCATCGTATTGGCCCAGTACCTTATAGGCTTTTTTCTCCTATCAAGCTAGCCCACCTACACAAGTGGGCTGCTGATTGCACCTAAAAGGTTGGCAACCCTAGCTCAATTATATCGATCCTAAATAGTAAACTTGACATCTTTTCATTCTAAACTCTCTCGCCCTTTTAGTTTTCCTCATAAATACATTCGTGAAAAAAATTAAACAATCCCGCACATACATTTGCTTCATTGCATGATTTCGTTTTGCGTGTGTAAGTGTGCCCAAATTATTGAAAATTATGATGAACACAATGCGTGCTTTGCCCCGTGACGTTTTGTTAATCAAGGTGAAAAGAACGAAAAATTATTCTTTCATCTTTATTTTTTTTTCGGAATCTCACGAATGACGTATTTAATAAAGTGGATTAGACCACAATTCACAACTTAATGATGTTAAAAAAATTGAAGTTTTGTCTATTAAAATATCCAGTAGAATCAAAAACTAATCACCAAGCATGTAGAAATCACTAGTTTGTTCTAAACAATTTGCTATTGGTTCAAAGTAGTGCCATGGCTTCATGTTAACCACCACCTGTTCAGCTTTTCTCCACCGCAGAATCACTCCACCCACCTGCAACAATTTACAACCCAGATACCATTCACAACAATATTTTCAGCCACTCTCATTATTCTTTAAAAAAATAAGCGTGCAAAAAGATTGACTGAGTCTGTCAGATAACCACCTGACCATCCCAACCGAGCAAACCCAATTGAGAACGATCCTCTACTGCCTCAATGACCCCAAACTAGAGCCACAAAGCTGTTAATCACGCTCTGGTCAGGTGGTCACATATCATCAACCAGACTTGGTTTCCTGTCTCCTTAGAACTCAAGGATACAGAGGTACGAGCCTATAGAACAGATCCTGTTCAAGTAAGGTCGTGCTCAATGATATCTCAATTCCTATATTTATATAGGTTAGTTTATGACTTAACTGTCGATGTGGGAATTCGTCACTAGTTCGGATATTGTTCAAGAAATCTTACCAATTCTTGGAAATTGCTTTCCTTCTTTTCAACGGCTTGCTCCACTATTGCTTCCATAATCTGTATTCAACCCAATATTTTCTTGATAATTCTTCCATCAACAAATCTATTTTACTTTTCTACACCCATCACCTCGAGAACTCGTAATTATCACTATTTTAGACTTCCACACGTGTTCTTTATTATCCAATCTAAATTCTTGCAAAAGCCTTCAAACTCTGAAGCAAATTCATGCTTCCATCATAGTATCCAATGGGCATGAGTTACCCCTTGCAATTGTTTCAAAGTTGATCTCTTTATATGTTGAATTGAATGCTGTTGATAACTCTGCTTCTATGCTTAGAATGAATCCAATGCTTTTGTTTGGAATTCAAGCATCAGGGCACCTGTTAATGCGGGTTTTGTTGGATCAGCGTCTTGTTTATTATTAGAGAAAAAGGTGTTTCATATTGATAGTTACACAGTACACACTGAACACTTCCAATAATGAATGGATTGGTTTTTTTCCTTGAAAGTGCAAAACATTTGCAGTTATGATTCATTATGTGACTGTCACCAAATGGGGTTTGAATCTGATGTTTATTTTTGCAGTACAATGATTGAGGCTCATAAAAACACTGTGGTGCTGCGAAGGTGTTTGGTGAAATGACTTACAGGGACTTGGTTTTGGACATTGATGATTTTCGGGTATGTTGGGTGAAAAGGAATGATGGTGGCACTTCTCGATCGTTAAGTGAAATGCAGAAGGAGGTTGAACACAATTGTAATGATACGGATATGCAAAAGTTGTTTTTTATTTTTATTTTTTTGTTGTGGTTACTTGATCAAAAGATGTTTTCTCGGTTGATCAATCGGTGAAAAATTCAATCTTGCAGGTGTATACATTGGTAGACGGGTAGGGTCGATGGTGGGAAAACTCTTTTCGAAGAACTTGATAAAATAAATGTTGTTTCTTGGAATATAGCAATGTCCTTGCATTCTTTGGAAATAAGTAATTTGAAAATATCAGTTATTTTCGTAAAATTTGGAACGAGTAGAAACCAAGCATTGAACCGTTAACTTTGTTTATTTTGGGGTTGGCAGAGGTTGGAAACCTAGGCGCAAGTTAGGCAAATGCGTAGCCTTCAATAGAGAGCAGATTTTTTGATGATATTCTTGAGGTTAAGTTTGTTTGATTTGAATGCATCAGCCCAGTTATTCACAAAAGTCTTGTACAGCAATTGTATTTTTAGAAGTTCATATGTTTGTATATCTTGTACGGTTCTCTTTTATTATGTCAATTTTGTCGGTATTAACGTTACAAAGAGATAGTATTTATAAGATTTTTATTGAAAATAATGTTATATGTATTATCTTTTTAACTCGATGTATCAAATACAACTAAAAAGCTAGATAGTTTAGGTTTAATATGATTTTTTAAGTTGCTAAGTCTATGTTTGGCACATGTTTGTAAATTATAAATAGTTACTCAAATAACTTTTTATTCACACATTTCAAAAAACTTATAATTACAGCTCACTTATCCCCCCATTATCTCTATCCATTTATATTTTCAACAATTTATAAAAACTTCTCAAACATACAAGTTTTTCAACATTCTAAACCACCTTGGATGCTAAGGGTGTGTTTGAGCCACATTCTTTTGAAAGAATGTGTTTCAGAATAGTAGATTGATAGAAAATGCGTACTTGAAAAAGAAGAAAAAATTATTGATATGATAGAATATATCATTTTATTGAAAATGAGTAGAAGAATGTGTGGCTGAAAATTTTAATGTCTACCAAACATGGGCTAAGTAGGAGTTAGGGCGTGTTTAACACTTTTTAATTGTGCATGTTTGTACGTTATCTTGGCGCAACTGAATTAGACGACATACTTTTTATCCAGGGTGTGTTTAAGCTCCGTTTTTTGAGAAAATAGATTTTGTAATGATGATTTTTTTTTTAGAATGTATGATTTAAAAGTAAGATTTTTTTTAAAAAAATTTACGTAAAATTAGTTTATTGAAATAATATACGATTGAAAGTGAATTTTTAAATAATATGGAATATGGCTAAATGTGTCAAAACATTTAGTGGATAAGTTAGTTCATGGCATATCTAATGGGCTGTGTTTTGGGCCGGGCTGGTCTCGTTTGGTCTGGTCTGGAACCAAAAATAAGTAGACCAGCCTGTGATGGGATCAAATTCGTATGGAATTGGGCCTTAATAGTCCCAAAAATGAGTAACACCAGGCACCAGCCTTCTAAATCGGAACGAACAACAATGAAGCCTGCTACTTGGCCAGGGCCACAAGTATCTTTTTCCACAATAATAATCTTGCTTAAGCTTTGGAAGCTGTTTCACACTCTTTCCTTCTCTCGGGAACCAATTGTTTGATAGATCTGATCTACGGGAAATTTGAAGAAATTTAACAAAAATGGCAGCAGGAGGACCCGATCCGTTGTTTGGATTGAGGAACAGTTTCTACTTGGGTGCATACCAGGCAGCCATCAATAGCAGCGACATCCCGAATCTCTCCGCAGACGACGCCGTTGAAAGGGACTCAATCGTTTACAGATCTTACATTGCCCTCGGCAGTTATCAGGTGAAATAGTAGGGCTTTTAGATTCCGTAAATTGAGAACTTGTTTTTTGTTTTCAATTTGATTCTTTTTAGGTTTTTGTACCTCATGAATTTCTTAATTTTTTTTGGGGTATAGCTTGTGATAAATGAGATCGATTCGTCCGCGGCAACGCCACTTCAAGCTGTAAAATTGCTTGCTTTGTACCTCTCGAATCCCGCCAACAAGGTGAATGCCGTTTGTTTTTGAATCATTTATCGAGCATATGATCTTGCTATATTCTACGGTGATCTGAATTTTTGCTTTTGAATCTTGACTAGAATAATACTCTAATGAGGTTCAACCAGGAATTTTTCCTCGGTTCAATTAGGATATTTAAAATGAGCAATTTGGTTTTGACAGAATGATTACAAATGGAACATCACAAGTAGAATCAGATGGTACTGCAATTCCGGTCCGGTGGTCAGCGACTTGTTTGATTAATTCTTTCTTTTGTGGAAGTTGCGAGTTTGTGATTATCATCAGACTTAGGTATATTAGGAATGATGAAATAGTAGCAGAGGTTACTCTATCACTCTGTTAGGTATATAAAGCAATCACAACAAGTTTCTCTTAGATATGATTATAGGAAATTGTGTCCCTTGAAGTAGAACGTGATGCTCCATTGGGATCCTAAAATACAGCGAGAAAAAGAAAAAGAATGGGGGAGAGCAAGAATAAAGTTAGGATTACACTTTGGTCCTCTTATTATGGAAAATATTATTACAGTTTTTACTTTCGACGAAGCACAGACATTCTCCTAGGTCCAAAGTGTTCGGGTACAGCATGAGTTTGATGATTAGATTAATCTCTCTATTTTCTGTGAAAGGGTGACCGGGAATGTAATTTTATTGTTCAAGCCATGACAGATATTTGACCATACATGAACTCAAGTTGTGGATACTGCTTTTTCTACTTGCTCATTTATGATGGAGGGTGTAGTTAAATCAAATTAAATTTCACACCCTTCTTTATATTATTAAAATTTCTATAAGTACATAAAAACTCTCATTTTATAGTTCATATTTGAAATTTTATTTCCAGATAAGGCTTTATTCCAATTGGTGGTTCTATGTTTTGTAGGAAATGACAATCTCTAGTCTCCAGGAGTGGTTAGGAGATCCAGCCATCGGAAATAACCCTATCTTACGTCTTATTGCTGGGATTATATTCATGCATGAGCAGGATTATAATGAAGCTTTGAAACATACAAATGCAGGGGGCACCATGGATCTGTGAGTCTTTTCTAGATTTGATGCTGAGAATCTCTAGTTGTTTCCATTCTATTCTAGACAAGCATGGTGAATCTTGATAATGTCTGGTTGATTCCTGCAATTTTCGGGGTGCTTGATGCTTGATGGATATGTAGATTGTGACGGACTTCTACTGGTGTGCTATGTTATTTTGTGCCATGGAATTTGTTAAGTTTGCTTAATAGTCATTAATAATTGCTCCTTAATAATGTATTGTTTCTTGGCTACTGTGGGTCTAAACTCTGAGTTAGTTATGTAGTATCACCATATGTTTCAACTAAATTTCCAGCTTATTATCAATGCTTTCTGAAACCTCTAATTATGTAGTTTCTCCACACCTGGCTTTCCTACAATTTTTATTTATTTATTATTATTTTTTTTGTTTTAGTTAGAACTGCGTCTAGAGTTAGCAAATGGTCAATAAAGTTTTCTTTTATTATTTTAATAATTTGATCTTGCGAAATTGATACTTTTTCTATTCCAGTGAGATTTTCCTTGTGCCCCCATTATTCTTTATTTGCTTTTAATTGACGTGTCCATTTCTAAGAATTTTATATGAAATAATGAGTATTGTTTTTAAATGTTAAGAAATACATTATAGTTAAATAGTCCAAAAAGTTAAGAAATTCAATGTAGTTAAATTGTCTACAGTGATCATTTGTTGCTAACAAAATTTTAATAGTTTGATTTTTTTTTTTTCACTGGTTTTCCTCCATCAGATCTAACCTTTGGGCAAGGATTTGTCTGTCTTAACTCTTTTTCTTAAGTGTAGCATGTTTCTGTTCAAATATTTCTTGTTAATGCTTGAATATTTGGAGATACTTTTCAATGGTTGCCTGAAGTTTCTGACAGTACACATGCTGGGATGTGATTGCCTGCATTTTTTCGACTATTTCTCTTTGTTTCCAATCATGGTGCAATTTTTGACAATGGCTTCTGTTTTGATATGAGACTTAATTCATATCCAGCTCTTTGGATATTTGTTCCTGACTTCAGTGACTTGTTATCGTTTTAAATTGTTGCTCGAAATCTCTCTTTTATTCTTTAGACTACCTTAGTTGCCCAATCAATAAATGTTCAGTTGTCAAAAGAACGCAAATAATAATAATTATAAGGTGTGAAATGCACAAGGGGATTGTGAGTTCCACCTTATCTACAAATGCATTTCTTGCAATATTTTTCCTGTAATTAGCTATAGCATATCATCTTTTTTTGGTTTTTTACTGCTCTTGCAGGCATGCTTTGAATGTTCAAATTTTTCTGAAGATGCACAGATCGGATTATGCAGAGAAGCAATTGAGAATCATGCAACAGATAGATGAAGACCACACACTTACTCAACTTGCAAATGCATGGCTAAATTTGGCTGTGGTATGTGTTATTTCATTCTATGTTACGATGCTCGATTTTGAAACTCTAAACCTGCAACTTAAGAATCATTCTTTTGAATTAGGGTGGTTCGAAGATACAGGAAGCATATCTTATTTTTCAGGACTTCTCAGAGAAATATCAAATGACTAGCTTGATCCTGAATGGGAAGGCTGTTTGCTGTATGCACATGGGGACTTTTGATGAAGCAGAGTCACTATTGCTTGAAGCTCTAAACAAGGCATGCTTTGCATATCTTAGTCTGTTGGTTTTCTTGAAGCTCCTAATGCTATTCTAGAGTCTCAGTTTTCTGGGAGCGTTTCTTAGCTTGTTAATTGTAGAATATGATACTAGTTGTCATAATACACATATATGTGCAACTCCACCTACTGTGGCTTACCTCTTTAATTTATAGAGTTAGATTTGATGCATGTCATCTGCTTAGTTTAGAGTCGGAGGCGGGCTCTATATTATGCTTTGCATTTCTTATCATCTCATATATAATATGTTCTGTTCTTTGTCTATACTGCTGTGTGCCAGTGCATATTATGTTGGAAGTGATAGTTTAAGTTGATTTTTTCCGTGAGTGAGTTTCGATGGTTTGCACAGGATGCAAAGGATCCAGTGACTCTTGCCAATTTGGTTGTGTGCAGTCTTCATCTGGGAAAGCCATCCTCACGCTACCTCAGGTAGAATTTTAATTTGTTTATTTAATTGTCAATTATAGTCAACTTATTTTCTAGGTCACAATTGAAAATCTTCCTTGACTGACTTGGAAGGCATTTCTTGTTCCCCTTGCCTGTTTATTATGTATGCCACTTTTTGCAGCCAATTGACATTATCACACCCGGATCACATACTCGTCAAACGTGCAAAAACTGCAGAAGAGAGTTTTGACAGAGCAGTACAGACGAATGCTTGAAGAATGGGATCTTCTAAAGACAGCGAGTATACTTTTGCTTTAACATCCTTTGAACGCATTTGGAGTTGTCTGAGAAACTGTTTTTACAAATGTTCAATTTGTTTAGTTGTCACTGTTGCCTGTACTACTTGGATCTTTTGATGTTAGATTTTGTTGAAATTCAATTCACTGGGCCCCGGTTTTTGACTCCATCGAATATAATATGTATTGTGTCGTGCTGCTGTTTCGTTGAACAAAGTATTGTGGTGTTGGGTTTCTCTTTTCTTTTCGCCTCACTTTTAGGCAGGTTGTTTAGACACTGCAATTCTTAGGCACTGATTGAAACTTGAGATATATTTATGACAATTTAACCACCCGAGGGGTTTTATACCCATTAAGATGAGCGTTTCGCCATCTCCATGCATTCTGTAAACTTTCTTGAAGATTAGTATATTCTGCTGTCCAGTTCAATTCATTTCTGATCTTCGTTGGGTCACTGAACACTTCCGCATGATCACAAGGCCTGCTTGAAAGGAAATTGACTTTTATGGGCACCCCCAGTTACCTTCTTACAAGCCTCCACGAACAACTCCATCGACTCAATCCCCTTCTCGATATTGGTGAAAACAGAAGGCTCGCTTGTGAAAATCCGTGAAGACAACTGTTAAATGTACAAGGCCAGCAGAAATAAGTTTGCGATTTATAAGATACGGTTAATTAGACAATATAAGTTATGATTTAAAGAAAAAAAAAATTAAGAGCCATCACTTATGTGCAGCGTTTTTTAATATTGTTTGACAATGTACCGTTAAGTTATGATTTAAAGAAAAAAAAAATTAAGAGCCATCACTTATGTGCAGCGTTTTTTAATATTGTTTGACAATGTACCGTTTGATGACCGTGAATTAGTATTAACTTGATTGTTAGTTATGAATGTTGAACCTTCAAAAATTAAAGCAAATTTCACATTCATCGTCTATGTTTGTATGTGTAAGCTATTTAAGTCGAACGTTCTTTTTGCACTGTTACAAATATGAATTCAGCAGTGAAAATCGAATCCTCCTCAAAATATTTGAAGGAGGCTCCAAAAATGACCGTTGCAAGACTCAGCTCATGCACACTCACTTTCCCTTTTTTTCTTCCACTGATTTTGAAGCCGTCAATCCAAAATAGCCCCCACAGAATCTCATTGCTTGAGTCATAAGTTCTGCTCAAATTTCAAAAATTCAAATTTCAAAATGCCAATAAAGAGAAAACGGCAGCGACACAGTACCGTTTAAGAAAATCACAGCATAGAAATGGAATCTTCGGAGTCGGACCCTTCAAGCTCCAGTCCCAAATGCCATTTTGCCCAATACCCTTTAACCCGCGCCTTCATTTTATTACCTTTCCACTCGAATTGGCAGTAGATGACGAAAGAGAGAGCCTAGTTGTCGATAAATTTAGCTCGAGTTAAGACAAAGTTTAGACTAAAGGGAAAACGCTGCACAGTTTGTTTGAAGAAAGAAGTCTTGACCTTTTTAGCCTAGAAAAATCATTTTATATCAGAATCTTGAAACCCATTTGAATATTCTAGGGGTTTTTTGCTTTCAAGAAACAGTACCCAGCTTGTTTGAATGAAAGTCTTCACTTTTTAGCCTATAAATAATTTATATCAGATTCTTGAAACCAACTCGAATTTTCTGGGTTTTTTTGGGCTTCAAGAAACAGTACACAGTTTGAAAAAAGTCTTCACTTTTTTTGTCCTTAAATCAATTTATATCTCAGTATTGATGTATTGAAGCCCAGAGGAGAAATTTTGACAAACAAAAAGGTTGAATTTTTGAAAATGAGAGAAGAAAAGCCGTCAGATAACAGAGTGAAATCATCAAAATTTGCTGATCAAAACCGCGTTCCAAAGGGTAATGACAGCAATGTGAAGGGGAACAACAGTTCCTCAAAGACAAAATCCTCATGGGGGTCTCACATTGTGAAGGGGTTTACGGCTGCGGAGAAAAAAACGAAAAACAAGGTGCAAACCACAACACAAGGCCAGAAATTGCCACTAGCTGGCTCCGGCATTGGGAACCAAAAGAACCAGTCCGCGGTTTCACAATCAAGAATCAAAAGGTCTCTCATTGGTGATCTATCTCGTTCAATTTATGCCACACAAGTTCATCCACATACAGTGAATGGCACCACCAAGACAAAGTCTTTGGGTGGTTCTCAAGATTTGTTTCTTGAGATTGATCATTTGAGGAACCTACTCCAAGAATCGAAGAATAGGGAGTCCAAATTGCAAGCTGAGTTATCAGAGTATATAAGAAACTCCAAGGTTTTGGACCTTGAGAGAGAGCTTGAACTGAAGAAGAGTGAAATAGATGGCCTTGTCCAGAAAGTAGGACTGCTTGAATGTGAGAGGGACAGTCTAACTGAACAATTGATAATTTCAACTTCTGTTTCAGAGAAGCAGGATGAATTATCGGAAAGAGAAGAACACGAGAATTCACACGGTATAGAGATGGAGATTGTCAAGTTGAGGCGCTTGAACAAAGAGCTGCAGCTTCAGAAGAGGAATCTGGCTTGCAGGATTTCTTCCTTGGAATCCCAATTAGCCAGTCTTGCCATAGTCTCTGAGGTATAGTCATACATCTTTTATTACAGACTGCAGGTTGATTATTGTTTTTCTGTGCTCCAGTTTATCTTTAACCTTCGCGCTAAGGATATGAGTAGTGTCAATACATATCTTTAATTTTTATAATCTTCAAACTTCAAGCCCTCTTTCTACATAATTTGGTTTCCATAAATATTGAAAAGCCAAAGTTGACAGTCCTATAAACCAACTAGCTTAAAAAACTGTAATCTCTTTATATATCATTGAAGTCGAGGGATTCAACTACTAGCATGTTTCCTTATACTTAAAAGCATGTTTTTTTCAGCTGTTAATACGTATCCACGTGCTGCCCAATAAAAGAACCTAGAAAGGTGCTTTTAAGTGGCCTCAAATGTGCTCAATATATTTCTCAACTGATATTATCGTATTCCTATTCTGTCCAATATTTTTCCAATTCACAAGACGTGTGTTATTTAATGGTTTACAATAGCCAGGAAACTCTAGCTTTGATTCTTTTAGTTGTTTTTACTGTAATTAACATTTCACTTTAAATTCATCATGGACAGAGTGACTCGGTTGAGAAATTTAAAGCAGAGGCGTCTGTGTTAAGACATATAAATGAGGATCTCTGCAAACAAGTAGAGGGCCTTCAAATGAACCGATTGAGTGAGGTTGAAGAGCTTGTTTACTTGAGGTGGGTTAATTCACGTTTAAGAAATGAGTTGAACAATTCCTTGACAGTGAATTCGAACAAGGTATCAACCCCAGTTTCTGTTAAGAAAGGAAGGCAATCTGTTTGCTTCTCATCTTTTCAGACTGATGAAGAGTCTAGCAATAGTTCCACAAAGACGTTAAATCTTATAAAAAAGTTAAAGAAATGGCCTATTACGGATGAAGACGTACAATTAGAATGCACGGATAATTTTGTGAACCGTAATTGGGATGATTCACAGAGTGCTGCACGACGGCACTCTATAAGTGGATCAAAATGCTGCACTGAAGATATAATACTTTCTAAAAGAAGGCAATCTGATGGTTTTGTATGTTCTAAGGAAGCAGAGAATTTAGATGCTTCCCAAAAGTATGATCTGGGAATAATTAACAGTAAAGTGTCAGCTTCATTGGAGGTTGAGAAACGGGCCTTGAGAATCCCTAATCCTCCTCCAAGACCTTCATGCACGAGTTTATGCGAACGGAAGGAAGAAAGTTCAACTCATAATGTTCCTCTCCCACCTCCTCCCCCACCCCCACCGCCTCCGAAGTTCATGGATAGAAGCATGACAGCAATGGTGCAACGAGCTCCACAAGTTGTTGAGTTTTATCATTCACTCATGAAGAGGGATTCTAGGAAAGATTCATTGAATGCAGGGATAGCAGAATCCTCGGACGTTGCAAATGTTCGTAGTAGCATGATAGGTGAAATTGAGAACCGATCATCGCATTTGATTGCTGTAAGTGCTTGATTGCCGTTATCCTTTAACAATGCAATTATATCACAAGTAGCACAAATGTAAAAATAGCAATTGCAAATTGGCTCTATATTGTCTAACACAAATACAATGGATCCTGGTTTTTAGTGTCAACGAATTATAATCTATATCGTGTTCTATGTGTAGATTAAGGCAGATGTTGAGACTCAAGGAGAATTTGTAAGCTTTCTGATACGAGAGGTCAATGATGCAGTTTATCCTAACATCGAAGATGTAGTTGCATTTGTAAAGTGGCTGGATGATGAACTCTGCTTTCTGGTAAGTTGTTTACTATGCCGTACTTATTGAAGAATTTTACCTCTGTGTCGATATTTTATTAAGGTAACTCAGATTTGATTTTTGAGTTTCTTATTTCAATTTTAGACAACTAACATCTCTGGAAAACCAATAAATGCTTATAGAACTTAGAACTTTTCTAAAATCATGACAATTTAATGCTAGAACTTATTGAGAAGTTTATTTATTATGTCCATCTATTTACTCTCATCATGCTCGGCTTATCTTGAAGGTGGATGTCATTTTTACTGTTGATGTGATAGATAATATGTGGTTGATAAAAAAATGAAAAGTTATTGATGTGATGGAGAATATTATTTTATTGAAAATTATGTGGTTGAAAATGAGTAGAAGAATAAGAATGAAAAAAATAATATGGACCAAACAGGGGCTTATTATGTCCATCTATTTACTCTCTCGGCTTATCTTGAAGGTGGATGAAAGAGCAGTTTTGAAGCACTTTAATTGGCCAGAGAAGAAAGCTGACACATTAAGAGAGGCTGCATTTGGATTTATAGATCTAAAAAAGTTGGAGCAAGAAGTCTTGAGTTTTCAGGATGACGCTCGTATGCCATGTGATCTGGCATTAAAGAAAATGGTATCTTTGTCCGAGCGGTAAGAATGTTCTATACTTCTCTGAGATTCCTTGATATGTAATTGTTTTTATTGTTAAAACCAAGTTGTTTCCTCCATCAGAATGGAACGAATCGCCTATAATCTTCTTCGGACAAGAGATTCATTAATGAGACACTGCAAGGAGTTCCAAATTCCCACAGACTGGATGCTTGACATGGGAATATTAAGCAAGGTAAGGCTGTTATGCTTTATGCTTTTTTCTCGTGACATAAATTTTATCACGGGACTTATCCTTCTTTCCGTTCATTTATAATACGCAGTTATACTTCAGGATACTTCTTAATTGTGTATGGTAAATTCTGAGTGTATGGTCGTGAAACAATTCTATATTGCTTTCGTCTCATATGTGCAATCACCATCTAAATTCACCCTCTCATTCAGATAAAGCTTGGCTCTGTGAAACTGGCTAAGATATACATGAAGAGAGTGGCTACGGAACTTCAATCTAAGAGCACATCGGATAAAGACTCTTCCATGGATTATATGCTACTCCAAGGAGTGAGATTTGCTTTCCGAATGCATCAGGTTTGTTGAGTTACATGTATTCTCTTCTTGTAATTTAAGATATATGAAGATGAAAAACACTTCTCCGTTTGAACTAAATTTTTTCGTTGTAGGTTCCTCCAATATAATTAAGGAAAACCAATAAAGATTTGATAGCTGATCACTATAGGTGCTTGTTTGGTATAGGGTATTAGACGCTGCTGGACAGAATAATGAACTAGATTTTAGTTTCTTTTTCGTTTTTAACACACTCAGAATTTGGACGTGGTTTTCTGATTGTCTAAAAATTCATTGTTCTAATTTCTGCCTCAATTGATGCAGTTTGCTGGAGGATTTGATGCAGAAACAATGCATGCGTTCGAGGAGCTTCGAGATCTTGCTGTCGTTTTAAACAAGAAGTAGAGAAAGTGAGAGGGAAACGGTACTAGAGAAAAAAACAGTAAATGTATGTTGTCTGACATTTCTGGTTTTGCTGGCAGCTTACCATCTCAGTAAGTACCAACTTTTGTATGATATTACTATTTATAAGGTCAGAATGATTAATGTTGTGAGAAACTGTGAATTATGAATTACTTTCTAGAGACGAACTAGTTGAAGTTATAGTGAATACTCATATCGTCTGTGAATATCAAAATTTTCGCGATATACATTTACCGTATGACATTTTTGGTGAAAAATTGTCTGATAGCCTTAATGTACCCCCATACAGCCAGAGAAAGTAAACTTTTTACCTCAAGGAGAGAAACCTTTTGAAGATGAAGAAATTAGAAATGACATTTTGCGTGTTTGTCAAAATATTTGGTTTTGAGCTCAATTGTTTTAACTTATTATTAAGCAACTTTTAAGTACTTATTTCGAACATGATAATAGAGCAATGGACTTGTACGCATTAAGCAATAAGGAAATAGAAAGCCTTTTCTTCTTTTTTACTTGGAAAAAACATAACCTCATTAATTGACATCACCCTGAACGCGTGAGATAAAAAACTGTAATACAATTTGTGGAAATAGTAACAAATGAAGCAAAATTATGGGTGCTGGTATTATCGTCACGAGCAATAGAACTTTCACAAGACTGGAACATCAAACAAAAATTAAAGCAGTAGGGGACCAATGGGGGGAAAAAAAAACTCACTTTCTGTGAACCACTTGTCGTACGTCACATTCTGCAATATCAACCCTAAACTCATGAAATCATGACAAAGTGCAAGAGTTTTACCAGTGTCACAAGAAATAGAAAGAGTGAAAATTACTAGAATCATATACAGATTTCTTTCACAGAATTGTTTCACAAATAACATGTGGCAAAATATCATTGAAACATGAGGGAAAAAAAGAAGAAGAAGAAACAAATAATTGAGGTGCTGCCACGACAGCACCCTTTAGAAAACTTGTGAAACTTTCCCTGTACTTGGGGAATAATCCAAATTAGTATGTTGGTGATTTCCACAAGTTACTTCCATCCCATTCCCATGCAGGAAGAGTTTTGGACAATACCTAATGAAACAAATGATCATCGTGTAAAAAGTAGCGTCTTCAAATTTCAACAGTTTCACTAAGAGAGAGAGAGAGAGAATTGGAGCGATATTCAAACTGTCATCACTTGCTGTCTTGCTCTATATGCAATGCCCCCCCCCCCTCTCGTCTCTTTCCCACTCCAATTCATTATCTTTGTAAAATTTCTCCATTCCACTTCGTGTTTATTTGTGTCTTCACTACCCTTTAATTTCCGATTATTGAATTTCTCCTCCATTCTTCTACTTAATTCTCACAGCTTAGCTCAACAAAACGATAACCAACAAAGCCACTCCCTATCTCAATCTAAACTAGCAAAATTTCTGATTCAGACTTTCACAATTTGATTTCAGCCCACAAAATATGATGTCAGGAGCCTAAAATAGCCTGTGCAATTCAAGCAGTTCAATATCAGAAACCGTCATTAGCAGCCAGCAACAACATTGAGCCACTACGAGTCGCAAAAACGTCAGTGAGTGGAGCACATTTGGGCAATACCTAAAGAACCATAAGCCACCCCCACTCCTCTATGTGTACAGCGGTGCACACAGACTAGAATTCCTCAGATACATAGACTAGTTTGGCAAGACTAAAGTCCATAACATTACATGTCCTTTCTATGGCCACCCTCACCCTCCAGCTTCATTTCCTTGCCCACTTAAACGGGCATGAAGCAGCCTCGATGCACTCATCGGACACATCCGTGCCGCCTTCGAGGAGAACGGTGTACAGTTGGGAGGCCAACACTTTTGGTGTTCGAGCCGTCCGGTTTTATCTGAGGGAGGTGAGGGACACACAGTCTAAGGCTAGAGGAATTGCTTACGAAAAGAAGAAACGCAAGAAGGCACAGCAGAAACAAGAAACTCAAGTGATGTTTGAAGAATTAGATTGTAATCGTGTGAATTCAGTCGTGGGATCCAATGAAAATCTTGTCATGGCAGGTTCATCTGATGCTATAAACTCCATGATTCCTTCATCTGTTCTGAATTAGCAGTATCTTCAGGTTGAAATTTTAGCTGCGAGCTAGCTATCAGTATTTGATATAAAAGTGATGGTATGAAACCTAGAATTGAAAGAAGGTTTTCTTTTAATCTTTTAACAATGACAAATTTAGCAGGTTAATTAACAAATTGGCAATTACTCTAACCCAGAAAACCACGAGTTACCTAAAGCATTTCTAGAGGTACAGGCAGTCAAAATCAAATCGTGATCAAAGTTTCTCATGCTATCAAATCGGCAAGGGTTCTAAATCAGTTAAAGCTACTTGATAAAGAATGGTTGACATCCATTAAAAATGGCCTTAAATTTTTGGTCCAGCCACTTGACGACGGTACTTACCTTTAAAAACTAATTGTTGAGCTTTTATGCAAGTGGAGGTAAGAACTTCTACAAGACTAATCCAAAGATTCAAATTCAATTTATAGTTTGTTTCAGGAGTGAAAGAAAAATTGTCAATTCTTCAGATTGAATTGAAATCGTAATTTTGAAATAGTTGGTTTGGGTTCACGAGGTTTAGGTTTCTATCATTTTAAAATTAAACCAAACCATTTGAAAATAGTTGAACAAGCATAGATTGGTATGAAAATCCTTAACAAAGATGTCGCGAATTACCGCATTTATCCGAGCGATCCACAACCGATGAAAATTTATCTTCGTTGGTATAAGCCCAATGATTGTAGAGTTCATTAGATGAAATTTTTTTCTAGTGTAGGCAGAGATTTACATTTCGATAGTAAAAATCCAATTGAAATCAAATTGAACCGATCAAAAAATTTGTTTTATTATATACTATTTATTATATCAATTTATACTTCAACATCTAATCCGCTCTTTAGAAAAATAAAATTACAAACTTAAATTTTATGATTGATCATTGTATTAATTTATTGATTTAATCTTGTATTGAGACAAATATATTAGTATTGTAATTTTTACGCTTAGAAGGTTTCAATCGAAGTGTTATAGTGAATTTTCGACCATATTTTATTTTTCCACTTGTTTGAAAGATGTTATAAAACCAAATCAAACTGCAAAATGTATTTTGAAAAGTGAAATAGTTTGGATTTTTTCCAAACCGTTTAAAACAATTTGATTTGAAAATAGCTCAAAAATCGTTCAAACAAAACTATGTCCGGCCGTAGTTTATTTGATAGAATAGGCCGCATGACTCGATACTGCAAAAGAAAAAAAAAAGCTCCATTCTCCCTTTAATTATTAGCAATGTTCATTACTATCTGTAAGTAAATCGAAATTTGAAGCCATTCTTGACAAGTTGTGGACCATTCTCCTATGAACAAACACTTTAATACAAAAGATTATTATCTAAAATCTAAATCATGCTGGTCATGGATACTTTAAACAATTTTCTAGACATGTTTTCGATTAAACCTAAAAACAACTGTCGATCCATGACGAAAGAGTTTCAGCCGAGGTAGTTAAGCCATAATCAACTGACCTGCACTTGTCAATAAAATGGTAAGCAAAATTGACACTGTAAAAATGGGACACAGCCAATTTTCGTCATCAAACTCTCTTCAATAAATTCTAGAATATACTGATGGCCCCGCGAACCGATCCCAGAATTATTGTCATGGATTACACTAATATATGAATAATATCCACAGGGCAATGTCAAGATCAAAATTCACTAGGAAAGACCAGAAGAATACACATTATAACATTTTATTAATAATTCACAATCCTCTAGTTAGTGATTGCAATAAGGAGATTTTCTAAGGATAAGATATGGTATAGCAAAGGAATATCCAAGAATGCATACATAAAGAGAATAAAAGCCAGAAACACAATAATTTTCACATTTCTTATGTACTAAAAATCGTGCTAGAGAAAGCCTTAAGCTCTATTGTATCCAATTCTATTTGTTCATTTCATTTCAAAAATTCATTATTTTTACTACTGATGCATCATGCACCATTAATTTACCCTAAGGTTGACCAATTCGACGAATAGTAGCTATTAAGGAAAACAACTAAACAAATTGACATGCCTTGCACCTTCATATGGAGCCAGAATCACTCCTTGCACTGGAGAGCATCTTGAAGACAGCACAACCACATATGTCTAATGAATCTCGCCCATGGGCATGAATCCATCTGATCTGTTGTATTGTTTAGAACCACCAAATGTGATTCGAAAGTGTATGCTAACCTGTTTCTTGCTTTTTTCATTGACTGGGAATCAAGAAATAGAGAAAATGGTTTTGAATTGCCTTTTAAGATGATAATAGAGCATTAATCAGTTTCCAAACTTTCATGAACAGAAACACCAAAAGTCGTCGTCATGCTAAAATTCAGGTACCTTGTCCAAAGATCATAATGGAGCTTGTTGAAAAAAGAAAATAACTCTAAAGAACCAAAGTAACTTATTGGTACTTCAGAAGATTGCTACAAAAAGAAAAACCAACTCATCTTGGTTCATGTTGATCTGCTTAAGCCATAATAAATCCAACAGTTGCTTACTGGTAAACTAGCTGATGCTGAATTATTTCTCAGAATCAATTGGCTTCTGCTGGTAAAGACACTGTATCAGCCAGTTGCTGAGTTAGAGAGTACAGTTGCGGAACATATCCTTCCTTTTGGAGCTCCAGAAGAAGATTCTTTAATACTAGATAGATCTGACCAGACTGTGGATGACTTGTATCTGCAGCAACAAACATATGCGTGATGTTATTCAACTCAATCCAGCTAAAACCAGGTATTTTTTGTACTCCTCTATCTTTCATAGTATTCCGGATTTGATGAACCCTCTGCCAATTTCCAGAATCAGCCTGCAAATTTGATAATAATATATAGTAGCCAGAATTTTGAGGGTCCAAGCGAAGTAAATGTTCTGAAGCCATTTCAGCAAGCTCCACATTACCATGAACACGGCAAGCCCCAAGTAATGTCCCCCAAATGCCTGCATCTGGAGTAAATGGCATATTTTCTATCACTTGGAACGCATCTTCTATACGACCAGCTCGCCCAAACATATCGATCAAGCATGCATAATGCTCCATTCGAGCTGCAATCCCATAGTCTTGAATCATGCAATTGAAGTAACGCTTTCCTTCTTCAACTTGACCAGCATGACCACAGGCAGATATTATGGCAAGAAAAGTGACATGATCAGGGTGGAATCCAACTTCTTTCATTTCATGAAATAGAGCCAGAGTCTCCGTAAGTAGACCGTGGTTTCCATAAGCAGATATTATGCTATTCCAAGAAACTTCATTTTTGTACTCCATCATGTCAAAAACTTGTTGTGCCAAATTCAAATTGCCACATTTAGCGTACATGTCTATTAGCGCACTCTCGGCAAAAATATCGGAGCTGATTGTATTGCGCGTCAGGTAACCATGGATCTCTTTCCCATAATGAAGAGCTGGTAAGTTTGCGCATGCAGAAAGAGCAGCTGATATGCTGACACAGTCGTACTTGGCTCCTTCCATACCCATGCAGCGAAAAAGATCAATGGCCTGTTCTGGCTTGCCATTCTGGCTACAGCTTGTAATAATTGAGTTCCAGCATACAGAATCTCTTTCAGACATCCTTGTAAAAACTTGATGACCAAGATCTAACCTTCCGCATTTAGCGTACATATCGGTTAGTGCAGTTCCCACGTAACATCTTTGTTCAAGCCCATTTCTAAGGATGTTACCATGCAACTCCTTACCCAATTTCAAGACGGCCAAACCTGCACAAGCTGGTAAAACACTGGCTAAAGTAACAGCATTGGGCCTCAATTTCTTATGAAGCATCCACTTAAAAATTTCCAAGGCATCAAGATTCATCCCATTGAGCACAAACCCAGAAATCATAGAAGTGCAAATAACTGTGTCTACTGCAGAGCCCCGGTGGAAGACCTTGCAAGCCATTTCCATATTCTTGCACTTGAAGTACATATCAATAAGTGCATTTTTCAGAAAAACATCCAGAGTCACACCGTGTCTTATGATATAACCGTGGATTTCCTCTCCTTGAGTGAAATTCTCAGAGTAAGAAACTGATGGAAGCAAACTTGCAAAAGTAACGGAGTCCGGTTTGACACCCGATGATATCATATTACGAAATATATCCAAAGCCTCGTCCATATACCCATTCTGAACATATCCTCCAATCATCCCATTCCAAGTCACACAATCAGCTTGTTTTACTGAATCAAATAACTTCCGTGCATCAAACAAGCAACAACATTTCGCATACATGGTGACCAGAGTGTTAGTCACCAGAGTATCCATATCCAGCCCACATCTAACAATTAACCCATGAATCTGAGTACCAAATCCAACCGTTGCCTCCGACCCACAAACAGAAAGAATGCATGCATAAGTCACGGAATTAGGCCTAACTACACTATTCCTCATTTCCACAAACATACCAATCACATTATCCATTGAATTCCGACATTTTACAAAACCATTAAGCATTACATTCCACAAAACACTATCCCTCTGAGGCAATTTATCAAACAACCGATGTGCAGTTTCTATACAGTCATTATCTGCATAGAACTTCACCAGAGCACTACCAACGTACACATCCATCTCAAAGCCTGAATCTTTAATCAAGCCATGTATATATGTCACTAACTTAACAGAACGCAAGCCTCCACAAGCCTTAATTACGTAAGGAAAAGTATACTTATCGGGCCAAGTACCAAAATCCAACATCTTAAAATAGAATAAAATTGCAAAATCAAAATAACCCGCCATGGTAAAACATCTAATCATCCAATTCCAAGGAGCAGCATAGCATAAATTAAGCTGATAAAACAATTCCTTGGCATCAAAATATTTGTTACACAAAATGTACATACCCAAAATTCTTGTGCCCAGAATGCCCACTTTCTGGAGTCCATTTACGGTAACCTGGGCGTGAATCTGCTGCGCTTGATGAAACACAGAAGGAGAAAGAGAAGGGTCTCTTTGTACAACCGGTGCAAGATTAGATGCTAAAACCTCCAAAGTGAACGGAGAATGGAAAGGGTGTTTCGATTGGGCTGTGTGGATTAAATTGGACTTGGTACTCAAAGCAGTAATTACTTGTGAAAAAATTCCTGGAACTGAAGCTGGATTTCTCTTATACATTTACAGACAAGAATCATCTGTTTATTATCCAAGTTCTGTGATTGCAGTGTCTTAAATTCTTCTTTTGCGCGGGGTATTGGAATGCTCTTGTTGCCACGGTTGGTTATATGCCTATTTACCTTTGGGTTAAATATAAACGTTAATGTCAACCAAACATTTAAAATTATTGTTCATTATCATTCATATATTGTTGTAGTCGCCAATGATCACCAGTTCGAATTCCTCAGGATCACTAATGTAAGTACCCGAATATAAACTTCAAGGCTCGTGAAATTAGTCGAGATGCGCGCAAGTTGACTCGGACATCCAACGGTTATCAAAAAAAAAATAAAAAATAAAAAATGTTACTAATGACATTAAAAATACTTGAATTTTATTTGTATCATCCCTCAAACTTAAATTCAAATATCAATATCACTCATTTGTAAAGATTGACATATGAGGTCTTTAGCGACAATTTTTCTACCACTCTTCGATTGAATTTCGTGTAGGTGTTCCATAGTTAATCACGGATGTACAGCATCTGAAATTCTGTCAGAAGATTTTCGTCAATGAAACAATTATTTTACTATATTCAACTCTATGTATTCATCTATCGGTAGAGTACATTGACAAAGAAAGAAATTCAAAATATAAAAAGATTCTCTCTCAGTTTCTATACATGACCCCAAGCCTCAACCCGTGTAGTCTTCAAGAAATAAAACATAAAACACAATATTAATTAAATAATTTACAAGAACTATAAGTATACAAAACTCTTGCAGTTCTCATTTCAGCTTTTCCAGACTGTTGTTGTGCACAAGCCCTGGCGATAAACTTGTACATGATTCTGGTAAGCATCCGTAATTTTCCTATGTTTGCTCATGGAAATCCCTTGCTTGATTCGAATAAATCTCAAGCAGGCATCAGTTTGAACTTGATTGCAGAAACAAGTGAAAATTGTTAATCTCCTTGCTGAAAGAAAGTATAATCTGATCTGGATTCGTTCTTCAAAACCTGCACAAATTGTTGTGACTTTTCATCAGGAATAAATAACATTTCCATGGTTAAATGCATCAGGGAGGAAATTTCCCTTTCACGAAACATGTGAAATGATTGACATAACTACAGAGGACAGTGAATCAGTGATCCTATACTTGACTGTCTACAGAACAAAGGTGTTCAATGTTACCTTGCAACAGTAGACAAACATACTTGCCAAGACCAAATTAATAAGTTGATAAAAGAACCCTTTTCGACTAGACAAATTGATCAACTGTTGCTAGGGAGCAGATCTGTACAGGAAATTTTGACGAGGATCACAAGTGTAACTAATAGATAATTTCAAGAAAAAATTATCTAACAAAGCATATATTGCTCAAGACCGGGGGGAAGACCATCTTAAATAACCAAGTATTTTATATGGTCTTTCAAATTTATCAAAATTCGCACCAAGTTTCCAGATCATAAACAAAAAATTCCAACAAACTGGGATGGCTCAGTGGCTTTGTGATCATCACTGGATGTAACTACAACTCCTCCAGTCTTCTATCCCACATCATTGAGTTTATGTATAAAGTTTTTATTTTTAGTTATGTTCGTCCCGTGATAAGTACATGAGTGTAAGCGTATTAAAAGAGAATTGTAACCCCAACAAAATAAATCATCAGGAAAAGAGACAAACCTCAGTTGTGTGTGAAGATCCAGTAGGAAGGACAGAAACAAGAGAACTCCAAAGAACAGGATCTGTCAAGGGATCCATAGTATTATAATTCGTAAGAAGTGGTGCAGACAAAAGAGGAGCTAGTGGATATGCATTTCTATGCATAGATAATCCTCCAGCCATCCCAGATGCAACTCCAAGTCTCTCATTTCCACCATCATGCCATGATTTCTCAACCGTCTTCCCAAGGTCGATTTTCTTTATGCTACTTTTGTTTTCATTCTCGTCATTTTCATCCTTTTCCTTCTTTTTAAGTGCATTCTCTTGCAGGCTTTTATATGCAGCTGACTGTGACAAAATGCTCATAGCAGACACTGTTTTGTGTTTTTTTCCTTCCAGAGACAAACCTAGACAGGGCATCTCATAGGGTTCGGTGGGCTTGTTTGACCTCTCTAGAGCTTTAAGCTCACTACCAATGTCTTCCGGACAGCCATGTTTTGTTTCGTCTAATGATTTTGCATGAGAATCAGTCTGACTGGATTTGTTTGCTCCCCACCATTTGATGTAACTTGACAAATCAATCTTCCTGTCTATGCAGAAACCACCTGCATACTCACTTTCTATGCTTCTCTCGTCACCGGAACCTTTAGAAGTAAAGAAAAACAGCAGAAAAATGCTCAAAATGTCATAAACAGAAACATAGTATGTGATATAGATATATTCTCAATGTTCTAACTATACTTACCATAGAGCGTGTTGTTGAAGTAAGCAGCTTCAGGCATACGACCAAATTGTGAATCCCATCGACTAATGACATAGTGAAAATTGACAGAACAGAAGGCAAAAAAAATTATACACGACTGCAAAATTCAGTCTTATAATAAAAGTTGAAGCATCAAGAAACTAAATCAGCATTTCCTGATAAGGGGACGTTGTGATGGTAACTAAATCACATTCATCATGCCTTATACAGCTGTCATTTGCATATAAAAGAACAATGAAGATACAAAAGCATACCTGGAGAGGGGGCGGTATTTGGAGATACCTCTTGAGAAACCACTACTCTTTCTGCACAAGAAATGCTTCATAAGAAATAACAAACATCAATTCATGGTATATACCCAAAGTATAAACTCACCTTCGAAGTGATGCAAGATAATCCTCTCTTGAGACATTTTGCATCTCTTCAAGGTCTCTTGTATAATCTTTCACCTGCAGACCCCAATTAGCTTTTTTGATACATGCAAATAAAACCAACTGGGATGACTACAAATTAAAAGGGCTAACCTCCGAATAATTTCAGTTAACCTGTCAGATTATAAATCAAACTTAAAACACAAAGATCAGAGGCACTTATGATTGTTACAGAGTGAGATTTTAATCTGCAATGTCTTACAGGAAAGTTTATGAGCGTTCCAGGGCCCCAATATTTTAGAGCAGCAAGATCATATGCTCTCGCTGCAGCTTCCTCGTCGTCATAAGCCCCTAGAGCCATTGATATAGTGAAATGTCAATACGAAGTCAAAATACCGTTGTCATTTATGTGTTCCAAGAAATATGCCGATCAGACTACTCACCCAAGTAAACTGTTCAGGTATGTCAGGCACCATCAGAGATCCAATTTCAGCGCATAAATATAGGGAAAAAATTATCAAGCATTAGAATCAATTAGATGGTTTAGTAGGCATTTTAACAAGAATCGGCTATACAATTGCATGCTTACATAGGAAAGAGACTAACCCTGTTTTCCCTTCTTGTTTTGGCTTTGATTCCAGGTACTTTTATCCCAAAGATGAGCTTCATAACGACCAGTCCATCTATGCCTGGCATCAATAGCAAAACTCACTCTTTCTGAAAGGCTTGTCCAGTGAATCTTATAGATAAACCGATCTAAGAAAAATATTCAACACAAACAGATAAAAGAAAAATGAAGAAAATAATAATGCTTTTAAGGAACAAATTCTGGGCATGAGAATAAAAACAAGACGAAAGTATGTTATGCATAAAAAATAGTACCTTGTTATAGAATTCCCTGTGTTCACGGTGATATGAGAAGAATTTCTTCGCAGTACAAATTAAACTTACATACTTTAAATAAGTAATTAGATCATAAACCTGAATATATCCAAACTCAATCGACTCTTCCAATTACTTAAGAGTAAATAAATTACAACATCGCATCAAGGCAAGATATTGAAGTACGAAGTGGATCACATATTATATAGTATACCTAGTGACACCACGATAAACGGAGCTGCGCTTTCCAGCGGTGCAAGGGGGCATTTTACTGATGCGCTCTTTCGCAGTACAACCTCTCTCTTTCTTCGCTTTCTTCAGGCCTCTATACAGTAAAAGTTTATCAGTGTCTAAGGGGAACGCCGCCGCTTCCGAGCTTTCTCCACCTCCTCCGCTGCCGCCACCATATTCTTCAGGTTTAGTAGGTTCAGAAGAAGAGGAAGCCATGGCTAAAGCTTTTGAAACCCTAGAAGAGAACTCAAAGTGATTGAGTATGTGTTTGTGTGTGTGCTGATGGATTTTTCCTTTGACGTGGAAATCTACAGAGAGAAGGAGGGAGAAATTGGAAATGACGGATGTGTCCTAAATTGCATTCGGGTCTTCAAACGGGTTATAACGGCTATGAATATATGAGGGCAATTTTGTACTTTTGTCCCTTTTTGAAACTGTAGCCATTTGTGAGTGTCAGACCGAGCATGTGGCAGTCGACAATCTACAAAACTTGTCCGATTGTTATTCGTGTTGGATTTCAGGCATCATGACGGCGTCGTTTACTTTCAAACTCACTTTGTGCCACTTTTACATGTGTCCTTGTTTCGAGTACCTTCAAGTTCAACTCCCATTTTGTGCTCTACTTTCCGCTGGTTGGGCGGCTGCACTATATACTTTATAGTCAAAAGAAAATAAGGTTATGTTTGATAGACAAAGTTTTCATGGAATTAAATTATTAAAATTGATTTTTCATTTTTCACATTTTTACTTATTTGATAGGCAAAATTTTCTTGTCAAATGATTTTGAGTAATGCTATAGGAACCTGCTGGGTTACCCACGCCCCCCACTTAAACCTTTAGCAAATTCCAATTATTTTTCACCTCACCCCTCACGTGACCCCTTTTTCTTGCTTTATCTTGAATTGATTTTCCCACCACTTTGGTGGGAAAATGGTTTTAAAAAAAAAAAAAAAATTATTTAATGGACAATTTTCATGAAAAAAAAAGCCAAACGAACACTAAAAAATCCAAAATTTCAACATTTTTCAGGTGAAAAATTATATCAATCAAACACAATTAATTGACAATTTTCAGGAAAACAATTTTAAGCAATTCAATTCTTTGGAATTCATTTTATTTCCACCCAAACTCCACTAATGGAGTTAGCGAAGAGGCAATCAAACTTCGGCTTTTCTCCTTCTCCTTGAGGGATAAAGCCAAGGCTTGGTTCCAATCACTGCCATATGGTTCTATCACAACTTGGGAGGGATTAGCTCAGAAGTTTCTGACAAAATTTTTTCCACCATCCAAGGCAGCTCAGTTGCGGAGTGAAATAAGTCAATTCAAACAATCTGACTTCGAGCCATTTTATGAGGCATGGGAGAGATTCAAAGACCTACTTAGA